>JAOXYD010171829.1:0-10034 GCA_028565735.1 Pinacopodium congolense | reverse complement strand
CATAGCTTTGTTTTGAATTCATTAAGGAACTCTAATATAGCCTTTAAAATTGTTTAAAGTTCAATTAATTCATTAATTAAAAACAATTAACATAAGCTATGATAATATTAATATTGCAATTTAGCATTTTGTATTGAGGCTAGTTAAATCTCACTAGCAAATTATATCTATTAATAATAATGCCAAAAACTCATGTCTTACAGTAAAAGGTGAAACGAGATAAAGTTTATTTATACAAAAGGTATCTATAAGAAAATATTTTAAAAATTCGAACAAAATATAATATTCTTAATTATTTATGAATTTATGTAAATTTGATCTATTTTTTTTAATAATTACGGTCTCCTCTCCTCACAGTCTAATATTGTCATACGAAAAAGACGATTTATAAGTACACCCACTAGCTCTGCTTTTCAGTTGCTTAACCCTGTCGTCACCATCTACTGCCTTACCCGACCCTTTCCAGCTGCCGCCTGCCTCCTGCACCATTCTTATCTCCTAATATATCAACAGCAAATAGTAGTCTAACAACAACGGCTCCTTCTCATTAAGAGAATATAGCCACACACAAAAATTATTATAGCAAAATATTTAAAATAAGTCTCTTAAAATTTATATAAAATTATTGGTTATAGCAGGTTTTAAAATAATTTAATTATAAATAAAATAATAATATCTCACCATATCAGAATTTTTAATGTAAAAAATCACCTCAAAATAAAAGAATAAAAATTATGAATACTAGTCAGTAAATTATTTTTTATATAAAATAATAGGTATAACAATCAGTCTTCCCTAATCAACAAATATAGGTAATAATAACAAAATAATAATAAGAAAAAATAGATAAAAATACCAGACTCAAGACACAGATCAAATAAATTTTAAAATCACAATATACTTTGATTTTAGTAGAATAATATATTTCTGGTGGCTCTCATACAACACACTTTTTTTCTCTCTAGTTTCTTACACTCTTCCTGTCTAGCTCATCCGTTATAGCCTATATATATATATATATAATAAGAAACTAGCCATAAAAGTTGAATAAGAAACACGTCTTTGACATCTTATAAACAAACTTTTGAAAATGTTTGAAATCAAATAACAACGAAAAGAAAGCACACAATAACTATCAAGTTTGACAAAGGGAGGAGGTATCATTCTTTTTTACAAACAAAAGTACACAATAAAAAGCAAAAAACAACTTCGCTTCTTCTTCCTCTATAGTAGTGGGATTCACGGACAAACTCTCACTCACACCAATACGGGAGAAATTACTATTTTTATAATCGAACGGCAAGTTTCAAGTTTCTCCCTTGAAAAAGACTTTATTAACATGTTTGAACTATTTTTATCAATATGGATCTTCTCAAAATATAATTGCTCGGAATTTAATACATATCTTATCCAATAATATCTTGCATTAATATACTTCGATTTAGAATGAAAAAAGGAATCCTTGCCAAGATTAATAGAACTTTAACTATCACAAAATAACATATAGTGCTCTTACTCGAAATCCAATTCCTTCATAAATTTATTTATCCATAATAACTCTTTACATACTTTAGTTGTTGTAATAAATTCAACTTTTATGATAGGAAGTGCAATACATTTATATAATTTCGATTTCTATAATACTGCTCCCTCTTACAAATGATATCAAGTATCTCAAAGTAGACTTCCTGAAATCAAAAATCATTAACTATATCTGCATTAGTGCAACTAATTAATATGGGCTTATCAATACCAAAATATAAGCATAATTTAAAAGTCTCACGTAAATACCTTAATATTCATTTAACAACATTTTAATGTTCCTTATTAAGATTAGAAAGGAATCTACTAATAATGCCAAAGGCATGAGCAATTTCTAATATAGTACACACCATATCATACATTAAACTACCATCTATTGAAAAATAAAGAACTCACTGCATACTCCCCTTCTCTTTATCAGTAGAAGTACTTTGATTAGTATTTAATTTAAAGTGATTAGTAAGAGGACAACTAACAGCTCTAGCATTGTTTATGCTGAACCTTTGAAGCACATTCCCAATATACTTCTCTTGGGATAGCCATAACTTCTTTACTTTCGTATATCGAATAATCCTTATACTAAGGATTTATTTTGTTGTCCTTAAATTTTTCGCGAAAAAAGACTTACTTAACTACTTCTTTAAATGATCAATCCTGGAAGCATTCTTGTCAACAATCAATATATCATCAACATATAATAAAAGAACAATAAAATCTTCATCAAAGAATATTTGGTAAAATGCATAATGATCTAAAATAGTCTTCTTATAACCTTGTTTTTCTATAACTAACTCAAACTTCTTATACTATTATCGTGGTGCTTGTTTCAAACCATATAAACTCATCCTTAACTTGCAAACATAGTCCTCTTTTGATTTTACCTTAAAACTCTTTAACTATTCCATATAAATCTCTTCTTCCAAATCACTATGTAGGAATGTCGTTTCACATCTATCTACTCAACTTCCAATCAAGACTAGCTATTAAACCAAGTATAATACGAATGGAAGATATTTTAAAATAGGAAAAATATCTCATTAAAACCAATACCTTTCCTTTGACTACATCCTTTAACAACTAGTCTAGCTTTGTATCATGGTCGTGAAGAATGCTCTTCATGTTTAAATCTGTATACCACTTATTTTTCAAAGCTCTCTTACTTTTAGGTAACTTCACCAACTCAAAATATGATTCTCATGTAAGGACTTCATTTCATCTTGCATAGCTTTAATCCACTATTTCTTATAGTCGTTATCCATGGCTTCTCTATAACTTTTTAATTCACCACTATTTGTCAAATTTAACTCATGGGTATTAGTAGAATGCCGAGTGAAAGATTGTTTATCCCTTGAACTTCTTCTTAATTGATACAAAACTTAAGCTTTAGGAGATAGAAGTTCATTGTCATCATCAGAATCTATCTATGTGGAAGCATATGCAACATTTATTGCTCAATTTGATTCTTATCCCCATCTCTCTTAAGTACCATCAATAGAGGCACTATCTCAAAATTAATAATATATTGAGAATTTGTCTTCTTAACCTTATCAATATCTATTATGGTGTCATTCTCCAAAAAAATTGCAGCTTTAATTTTTATAAGTTTATTTTTAATTAGATCATAAAATTTGTAACCGAATGCATTTAAACCATAGCTAATAAATACATAATATCATGTTTTGACATCGAGTTTTAGCCTTTTATCATTAGGATTATATACAAACATCTTACATCCAAAGACTCGTAAGTGACCATAGAAAACATCTTTTTTTAACCATACATTTTCTGAAACATCAAATTTTTAAGGTACACATAAAGAAAGGTTTAAGATATATCTGCAATATTCAATACTTCAATCCAACAAGACCGTGGTAGTTTTACATGTGAAAGCAAGTATCCAACCCTTTCCATAAGTGTCCTGTTCATCCTTTTAGCTACACCATTCAACTATAGCATCTTAAGTGGAGTCATCTTGTGATGAATACCTTACTTCTTACAATACCTTTCAAGTGGTCCAATGTACTCACCCTTATTATCTGACTTAAGGCACTTCACCATCTTCCTAATTTCTCTCTCTATTAGGACCTGAAACTGTTTAAACATATTTACATCCTGATTTTTGTTCTTCAGGATATAAATCCACAAATTTCTTAAATAGTCATTAATAATGTAAGAAATAATAAGAGCCACTAAGTGAGATAGTCTTAAATGGACTATATACATCAGAATGTATTAATTGTAATACCTCAGATTTTTTCTTTGGATATGTAGAGGCCTTAAAGGAAACTCTATATTACTTTCCTACTAGACAATGACCATATTTTCTTAAATGCACATTGTTCAATCTAGTCAAGTTCTTCTTTTGATCAATATTGACATAAATTTCTCATTGATATGACCAAATCTGGTGTTAAATCTTAACTTTATCATCATTCTCCACTATATTAATCATGCTTTTGGAGATTTTGACCTATAACAAATAAAGTATAGAACACTTGTCATCCCTAGTTACCATAAGAGATCCTTTATTCAACTTCCATTAGTCATGCTAAAAGTTTTTGCATTACCTTTCTTCGTCAAGCTTACCAATAGAAATTAAACTAAGCCTTATGTTAGGAACACGGTTCATATTCTTCAAGAGCAATCTAGCACCATAAGTAGTTTCCAAGTGAATGTCACCAACACCAACAATTTTTAAATTACTATTATTACCCATCTTGACAATCTTAAAATCACTAGGAAAACAGATCGTGAAGAAATTTTTTTCAAGCTATTGTATGAATAGAAGCATCATTATCGATCACCCAACTAATTACATGATTTACTATATTAACATAATCAATATCATAGAGGACAAGGAGATTTTGCTTAGTTGTAACAAATACTTTCTCATCACCGTTATTATTACCTCGCTTCTTGTCATTATCCTTATCTCTCTTCAATTTTCTGCAAAACTCTTTGATATGTTCCTTCCTGTGATAATGATGACACTCATCGTTAGCATATTTTTTAAACTTATCTCAACTTTCACTTTTTGTTATGGCCTTTCGAACCTTTGCTATGATTTCTACCCTCAGGATACCATTTTTTATTAACTCTATAATCACCACACCACTTAGAGTAGAATTAGTTAATGAAAATTTTAAATTTTCTCAAAATCAAGCAACGACGCAAGTATCATAAGAGTAAGAACTTCATTATCAAAATTAATACTCATACCTGACATTTTATCCATAATCCTTTGAAATTCGTTCAAGTGATTTGCAACAGAATTACTTTCTTTATTTCAACTATAATAATTTTGTTAGGTAAAATAATTTATTATTGCTAGTCTTTAAAACATATAATTTCTCAAGTTTATTCTATAAAGTTCTAGTATGCGTCTCATTAAAAATTTGATTGTACACATTGTCCTTAATAAATTGCTTTATAAAACCACATATCTGCTCATACTTCATAGTCCACTCCTCATTGAATTTGTCTTTTAATTTTTTAAGTAGCAAATACTAAAAGGTGTAATTTTATCACAAAGAGGAGACCCTTCATTGTATTCCTCCATATATGATAATTTGTTACATTCAAATATGTGATTTTATTAAACTTTGCCTCTATAGTTAAACTCAATAATTAATTGAAATCAACTATGATATCAGTTAATGGGAGAATAACACCAATAATAAAATTATCACAACAGAATGTCAAAAATAATTCTCACAAAATTTATGTAAAATTATCAAGTATAGCAAGTTCCAAAATAATTTAATCACAAATGGCACAACAACAACTCAAGAAACTAATCACACAAAACATTAAAATTTTTAACATGAAAACCATCTCAAAATAGAGAAATAAAAGCCACAAGTACAAACTAATAAATCATCAATTATATAAAATAATGGGTATAATAACTAGTCTTTCCTAATCAAAAAATAGGTGCAATAATCACAAGATAATAATAAGACAGAATAGAGACAAATATCAAACTCAAGACATGAATCAAACGAACTTTAATATCAAAATACATTGTGATCTTAGTAAAATAATATATTTTTTACCACTCTTTCATAACACACTTTTTTTTCTTTGATTTCTTGCACTCTCACCACCCAACTCTTTCGTTTCTCATTCTTACAGCATATATATACATATATATATATATATATATATAATAAGAAACTAGCCATTAAAATTGAACAAAAAACATGTCTTTGACACCTTAAAAGCAAACTTTAGAAAATGTTAAAATCAAACAAGAAAGAAAAGAAAGCACATAATAGCTGTCAAGTTATAAAAGGAAAGAAGGTGTCGTTCTTTTTTACAAGCAAAAGCACGTAATAAAATCAAACAACAACTTTATTTTTTCCTCCTCTATAGTGGTGGGATTCATTGACACTTCCTCCATCCCCTTTATCCATCCAAATACTACATAAAACCATAAACTTGCCCACCAAAATCCTTCACATAACACGAGATCTACCGCCTTAGCCTCTAACTTTACATCAATAAAAGGATGTCTTTTTACCTTGGATTTATATAGGGAGTTTACCACTGAATTGGCAATTACATAACATTCAACGAATACTATCTCATTATATAATTAAAGCACATGTATACATAAATACTAAATGTAATACTAAAAGACTCAAATTTAGGTTTTTATATCTTAACAAAAGACTGGATTTTAATTTAGCATTACGTTAGATTGGATCCATTGTTATTGGTAACTATTATATTCTTTCCTTTCGCGCATGACTCTCTTTGCAGAAGAATGATCAGTGGTGATTGCAATAACTATATGTAAATGATCATCAGAGGCAACTATAACAGATCCCTAGATGTTGTTGTCTAAGTTATAAAGATAATTGCATGTATATGTAAGAGACTAAACATGAAAAAAATGTGGAGGTGTCAAATATGCAAGTGGTTGCATTATGACTAGCTAGATTGCTAATTACGATAATACATGTCATAATAACTACTCTTGGTTAAAAAGAAACTACATGAAAATTAAGTGAAGTTTGATAATATATCTATTTTGGGATCTAAATAGGTGTTGATTACATTTTAAATCTAGGGCAAAGTTTGAGATGTTTATAGAGGAGAAGTAACCTCTTTTGTCTAATATGTTGGAAAAAGTTTTAGAGTGGTCTCCTTTACATTATACTGAGGAACAACTGGTATGGATTGATTTCTTTAGTATCCTATATAATTTATGGAACAAGGAATTCTTTAGGGCCCTGACTAATCACTTTGGGTTGTTCCTTACCATCCATCTAAATATAATGGCCCATGTTAGATTGGATTTGGCTACTATTCTTATTTTAGCACCGACATCTCTGATCAATTTCCCAGCGAATGTGGTGGCAAACAAAAGAAGATGTTTGTTTATATGAGGAAAAATTAAATAAAGGTGCAATTTATGGAATTTGATGAATATGTTGATTTATTGAGTTCAGATGAGATGTGATCTAAGCAACCTTCTTTAATGGGCATGCAACATTCTATTCAAAAAATAATGAGGGAAGGATTTATACAAATGACAGAAGAAGATGCAGAACAGGAAGATACGGTGGAAACGTAAATGGAGAATTAGAGCTTTTCATTGTAGGACAATTTATGCCCAACTCAACCAATTGTGGATACTTGTGTGGAGGTTGGTGTGAATAATGGAAATTCTATACCAAGAGAGGATCAAGTACAGAATCATGAAGTAAAAGATGAAATAAAGCCAGTATATCCTGCACTAAGCAGTTCGTTTGTTACAAGAATGATGCATGGATATCAAGAAAATACAAGAAAGTGGTGTAAGGTGGCAACATTTAAATATGTTCCTCAGCTTCAAATCATATCTCAAAGACATGTATTCAAAATTGCAGTAAAAATTGGACAAAGAGAGAGGAGGTGGCGGAAGCTTTTATAAGTTGAACCAAGTTAGTGTAGGATGTATGGAATGTGGTAATGAAGTTGGATTTATTTGAGGGTTCTTTTACAATGGAGGTAATCAAGTTAATTAATGATAATATAGCTCAAGATCTTCAAGAAAAGATTTGATTATTTGCAAGAGTTTTTTGGTTTAAAGTAAAATAATTTTTATGTCTCCGTTAAATTTTATTTTTTAGAATTGTAGAGGATGACTACATACGATAGGAAACAATCTGTTATTAGGAAGTTGCGGTACA
Source organism: Pinacopodium congolense (assembly GCA_028565735.1). Taxonomy (NCBI): domain Eukaryota; kingdom Viridiplantae; phylum Streptophyta; class Magnoliopsida; order Malpighiales; family Erythroxylaceae; genus Pinacopodium; species Pinacopodium congolense. Next base: position 2,313 of record JAOXYD010171829.1, on the reverse strand, counting down.
CTAATAAGACTACATTTATGGGGTTGGTTGAAATAAAGAAAGATCATACTTGTGATTTTATAGTACAACATTTATAGCAAACTACTGATTTTGATTATAGATTTGTACCATTTGTTAGTGTATCAAATGGACTTCTATTGAATTGGAATAAAATGTAGGTGCAAGTTAGGGAATTCGAAAATAGTGAACAATGGATTTCAATAGAGTTTGTGTGGGATAACATGATGATTAATTATATATTGATTTATTCTTTTAATTCGACTGAATAGAGAATGGCATCATGGAATAAGTTGTGACAAGTACTATCTCTTCATGGATATGTTGTGTTAGCAAGAGACTTAAATGAAGTTTTACACGTTAGAGAACGTAATATTTGTTCTAATATTACTCTTTTAATTCGGTGGTTTTCTGAATTTATTGCAAGCTATAATTTGATTGAAATGTTTTCCCATGGTAGACCCTTTACTTGAAGCAATTTTTAGGTTTGATCAAGGATTGATAGATGTTTTGTGTCACCATTCTTGTTAATATCATGGCTACAGATGATGTAACAAATAGAAAAAAAAGTCTTTGTCAAATCATATACTGCTAGTTTTCAATTCAAAATCAAAATTTAATTAGGACCCAAAACGTTTTAGGTCCATAATTGCATGGTGGGAACATCCTTTATTTAAACAATTTTTAAAGGATTCTTGGCAGTAAATAGTGATCTCCACAACTGGTTTTATTTTGATGAGGTTGTGGCTATAAAGAGATAAGCCAAGGGTGTCAAACATGTCATTATTTGGTTATTTAGGCCAAAAATTTAAATAGCTCCAGTAAGAATTTAATTCTTTAGATACCATTGTTGATTAACGAGAATTAACAGAGTCAAAATGAGACTAGATAGATATGGTTAAGTAGTAGTTTTGGATTTTTTCAAGACAATTAGAGACCTTGTGACACCAAAATTCATGTAAAGTACAACCTTTTGGATGACAGGAGTGTAATTTTTATCCACTTAACGGTTTTAATTCATTCTAAACATAATTATATATCCTAGGTGCAAGTTAATAATACTCTTTACTCTGATCCTTCTGATATTAGGGGCCAAAATTGAGATTATTATATTGTTTTATTTAAGAAATAAAGGAATATGTCTTTTATGGTTCATAGTCTTAATTTTAATAAGTTGAGCCTGAATTAGGTGTTTAATCTTAAAAAAGAGTTTAGTGTTCAAGATATACATGCAACTCTTTTTATATTTGGTGATAATAAAGCACTGGGTTCTAATGGATTTAATTTTTATTTCTATAAGTATTTTGGGAGCATGATGCAACCTGAGGTGATGGCCCTTTTCATAATTGTTTTTCTATAAACATTTTACCAAAGGTACTGAATTTAGCATTTACTGCTTTGGTGCCGAAAATAGTAAGGTCTTGCCAAATGAACGATTTTCATCTAATTAGCTTGCTAAATGGATTGATAAAGATTATCTAAAAATTTTAAGCAAAATATTGAGACCCCCAATGCCAAAATTAATTTTAGAGACGCAACATAATTTCTGTCTAAGACAAAAATATTCATGAGTGCTCTATACTTGTTTCAGAAATTATTCACTGTATTAATAAGGATGATAATGGTAGATTCATTATAAAACTAGATTTTAGAAAGGCATGTAATTGTATCTCATGGAAATTTCTTATGAGTGTAATGGAAGAGATAGTTTTTGGCTAGAGGTGGAAAACTTGAGTGCGGCATATGCTAGAGATGACTAAGACATCTATTTTAGTCAATGGGAGCCTAACAAAAGAATTCAAAATAGAGAGGGAAGTAAGATAGGGAGATCCTTTATCACCCTTTTTACTTGTAATTGGTAAGGAGGGTTTGAAAAGATTATTGGATCAACAATTGCAAAAGGTATGTTATTAGGGGTGAAATGTAATAATGTGAAGCATTTTTTATTACAGTTTGCAGATGATACTTTACTCTTTTGCCTAACGAATCTAATTATGATCAAAATACTCCTATCTATTTTATGATGTCTTAAGGAAGTCTCAGGTTTAAAAATTAATTAAAATAAAAGTTTACTTGTTATGATAGATTTACCTGATGATTTTGTGATTGAAGTAGCGCGAGTTATGGGATGCATAGTAGAAAAACTACTAATTAAATATTTAAAACTACCATTATCAATAAGATCATTGTAATACAGGGATTGACAACTAATAGTTATGAAGATTCGAAGTAAACTACTTAATTGGAAAGGGAAGTTGCTATCAATGGCCAAAAAATTGGTGCTTATTAAATCAATGGTATGTAATAGTCCCATTT
>JAOXYD010171818.1:0-10034 GCA_028565735.1 Pinacopodium congolense | reverse complement strand
TCATCAAAAATCTGTTTTTGATGAACTTGGTTTAAGAGAGAGTAATAGAGGAATAATTCCCCGATGTCATTTTGAGATTAAAGGAGAAATTAATATGATTGTTCCGCAAGAGGAAGAAGAGCTAAGGAATGTAAATTAGGCTCTTACTGGCCTTGCTAAAGAAGAATGGATGAAAGCAATGAAAGAAGAAATGACTTCTTTAAGCTTCAATCAAGTATGAGACTTAGTTGACATCCCTGAAGGGTGCAAAGCAATTGGAAACAAGTGGGTTCTCAAAATAAAGTAAAAATCTGATGGTAGTATCGAAAGATACAAGGCATGGCTTGTAGTAAAAGGATATACATAACAGGAGGGAATTGATTATGAGGAAACTTTTTCACTTTTTGTGAAGTTTGCTTTAATCCATCTTATTCTGGCTATAGTAGCCAGTATAGATCTTGAATAACACTAAATGGATGTAAAGACTGCTTTTCTCATTGGAGAATTAGAGGAAGAAATTTATATGGAACACATAAAGATTTCATCAAGACAAGCCAAGAAAATAAGATATGTCACTTATTAAAGTCGATTTATGGCCTGAAATAGTCTTCAAGACAATGGTATATTCATTTTCATAACATTATCATTTTGTATGATTTTCAAATGATCGATGAGGACCATTGTGTATATGTAAAGAGATCCAAATATAAATTCTCAATTTTGTCTTTATATGTGGATGATATATTAATTGCTTGTAATGACTGTGCATTCATTAAGCAAATCAAAGATTGGTTATCATCTGAATTTGAAATGAAAGACACAGGTGAAGCTGTATACATTCTTAGAGTCAAGATTTCAAGAGATCGTTCAAAGAGATTGTTATCACTTTCTAAAGTGACATACATTTAAATAATTCTTAAATGATTCCATATGCAAGATTCTAAACCAATTGATGATCCTATTACTAAAGGCAAATGTCTCAGTAAGAGAAATTGCCTGTTAATTCTATAAGAACGGGAACAAATGAAGAATGTTCCCTATTCTAGTATAGTTGAAAGTCTTATGTACACAATTATGTGTACAAGACTAGATATTTGTTACGCTGTTATGATGGTAAACAGATTTCAATCGAATTCAGGCCAAGCACATTGGAAAGCAGTAAAGAGAATATTGAGGTATCCAAAGGGAACTACGAACTATGCATTATGTTATCAAGGTAATGATCTACGTATAAAAGGGTATACAGATGCAGACTGGGGAGGAAATTTAGATGAAAGAAAATTTACCTCTAGATATGTATTCTTACTAAACAATGGTGTAATATCATGGAAGAGTAAGAAACAATCTTACGTTGCATTGTCCATGATGAAAGCTGAATTTATAGTGTTATTAGCAATAATACAAGAGGTCATGTGGCTTCATAAATTCTTAGTGCATTTGGGAATCACTAAAAGCAAAATTAAGCTAGTGATCATCAATTGTGATAGTCAAGCTATAATCACTTATACAAAACACCCAAAATTCTATTGTAAAAAAAAGTACATGGATACTAAGTATAATTATGTGAAAGATATAGTTGCATGAGGAGAAATAAACATGAAATATATATCTACATGAGATATGGTAGCAGACCCAATGACAAAACCAATTTCCTTAGATGTGAACATTGGGCATATAAAGTCACTAGGATTACGTAGATGTTAAAATGTAATAATAAACATTTCTTTGTACATGTTCACTCATTGTAATGTCATATTTTGTATATAATATATGATGAAGGTTATAAATTGTGTATCATATGATTCATAAATATATTTGTTTTGTATAAATATATTTTGGGATGAATCACAAGCATATTAGATAGATTAGAGATTGACCCTCTCATATGGGCAATCGCTTTTGGTGTTTATGCTCACTAGAGATGAGGCATTGATAAGTCTATCTCGAACTACCAAATAATAAATTTACCTAACTAACCTAACTAAGTAGCTAAGGTGAGTCAGGGTCGATCCAATAGGGGGCTAGGGTCTGCTAAAGCTATTCTAATGCTATATAAAAGGAAAAACAAAAAACCCTAAATACTTTAGAAAAATGTCAGTGCCTCTCTCTTATACTTTTTATGCCTCTTATATATGTCTTGGAAGGCTGCTAGGGTTTTGGAGATGATGTGGAAGAAATTTCGTCAAAATTTCCCATATGAATTATAAAAACGAAATAATTTTACAATTTCAGTTTTTATCCCAAAATTTGACAGCTTATGCCCTTTTCTCCTTTTAAGCTCTAATTCCTTCTATAAAGCTCCAATTACCATGAAATTTTGGTATGTAGGCTCCTCACATGATGCTCTTATACTCAAAAAAATTTCAGAGTAATCAGAGCTCTAAAAGTATACCTAATACATCACCTAAGTCACTTATACCAAAACTGATACTTAACTGAGCTTGTCTTGTTCTCTTCTTTGTCCACTCTTCATGGCTTGTTATATGGCCTTGATATTTGGTGTGAAACTTCATAACATGATTTTCTATGTCCCAAAAATGTCTCCACACCTCATCTAGTCCCAATTGTGATCCAATATTTGCTCAAAATTTTGCCCTTTCAACTTGTATTTGTACCTTAAGGACAAATCTACATGTAAACATAAAAAGGAATACAAATTAAGTATTTAACCAACAAAATAGGGATGAAATGACATTGAAACACATATAGAAATGCTATAAATATATCCCTATCACTGTTCCCATGCAATATCCTCTCAATTATTCCATTTTGTTAAGTTGTCTTAAACTAAGGGAGGTTCCACCTTATTTTGAGATGACAAAACAATGTATTACTAATGTTATGGTTAAGTGTGTTGAAAGATAGGTGGATGAATGAAGTTCAAGTGTATTCGCTTAAAGAGTCTTAGAGCCCAAGTAAAGCTTATAATGATATTAAAGAAGCAAATTAGTTTGATATAGGTTTACTTATGTAATTTTTATTGTAATTTTTTCTTAGTTTATTTTAGTTATTTAAGAGGCTTATACATGCATATTTGCATTTATGACTTAGAGAATTCATATAAATGCATAATCAAGAGGACTTATGTGATTGATGTGTATATATGGAAAATCCTTTTGATGTATGAATTGGTTGAATAAGAGTGTATGAATTAATAAGGTTTGTCAAAATTGTATGAAATAGAAAATAAATGAAGTAAATAATAAGATAATATATGGATGTTTTAGTATAAAGGAATTTGATAAATTAAGTATTTTTCGTTGTAAAATATGTTGGTATGGTTTATTATTTGTTGGAATCTGTTTAGGATTATTTGTTTTGAAGTTTAAAGTGTTTAGGGCGAAGTGTTCCTAACTTGCATAGGTCAATCGACTGATTGGGTTGGTTGGTCGACTGACTAGGCTTTAGTTGATCGAACTTGACAAAAATAGGACATAAGTTAAGAAAGGGTCATATTATACAACGATAACAAAATTAAATAACTATAATGTTGTGTGTCTATTAAGCAATGACTATTTGATCAATTTTTGTGTATAAATAGGTTGTTTTAGTGTGTGTTTAGCTTTAAGAAATATCCATCAAGTCTCATAAGTATTTATACAATCATTCTTGAGCATTCTAAGTATTTTGTGTGTAGTTTTAGTGGTGTGTTCTTTTGTGAGGTATTTTGAGAGCTTTATTTAGCATTCATTTTAATAAGTCTCTTTCATACACCAAGTGAGATTAAGTGAAGCAGTTTTTAAGAATTGTTTTTGTGAGGTTGATAGATTATTCTTTAGCCTAAGGAAAAAGAAAAGAGTGAAAATTATCTTTACGCTATAAAAAGGAACATGTAATCTAACGGAGTATTCTTGATTGGCAATAGTGCAAAAATCTCAATGGTGGGGATGAGAGCTAAACATAGGGGCAAGTGGACCGTTTCAATATGGAATAAATCGTTTATGTCTCTTTTTCATACTCTTTTACTTTTATGCACTTATATTATTGTTTAAGTTATTGCTTTTGTTTAATTTGATAAATTAGAATTGTTATTTAGTTTCTGCATTCAAATAAATTGGAAAAGATTTATTTGTGTAATTTATAAGATTTTTTAAAACATTTAATTCACCACCATCTTAGGTGTCATAGGCCTAACAAGTTATTTTATGAGTTGAAAAGTTATGGGCAATCCCATTTTCCTTACAATGTATCAAACATCTCATTCTCAAATTTCATACTATGATTACTCCTAATTGGTGAAATCATATACCCCTTTTCTAATGAACTCCCTTAGTAAACTTAACAAGGGATTAAAAGCCCTTATTCTTGCTAGCTAAGAACATCACCTAAGTAAACCTACTATAGTCTTCAATTATCACTAAGCATATAACTTTCCTTATAAATTAGCTACTCTATATGATCCAAATAAATCCATATGTAATATCTATAATGATTTAGAAATAGTAATCACATTATTCTTCTTAAAAGAGGTTTTGGGTTGCTTTCTTAATTAACATGTATCACATATTGTATCTTTTTCAAACTTTATTCTAGGTAGTCCATTTACCAGATCCTTATTATTAAGGTTTAAAATGTGTTCCATACTAGTATATCCTAATCTTTTATACCACATCCATACGTCATCATTCAACAAAACAAAACATTTAATGTCATTATTGGAAAGATCATTTAAATCAATGGTAAATATATTTCCTTCTCTTTCTCTAATGAAAAATATGCAATTATCATCAGTAGTAGAAATAATGCAAAATTTTCTTTAAAAAATAAAATTTAAAAGCTTTTATCATAAAGTTGACAAACACTTAACAAATTATATTTTAATCCATCAATCAAAAGAACATTGTCAATGGAAGTATTTCTCTTACTGATTTTACCAATGTGTATTATCTTTCCCTTTGCATTATCTTCATAGATAACATAACCTCCATCTTTATACTTTAATGATATGAATTTTTTGTCATCTCCCATCATGTGTCTAAAGCATTCATTATCTACATACCACTTGGTTCCTTTAGATGCCTACAAAACAAATAATTTTATTTTATTTTAGGTACCCACATTAATTTGGTACCTTGGGATTTAGTTGCCTTCCTACTTCCTATGCCTTTTGGTAAAATAAAAGACATTGAAATTTTATTAAAACAAAACCTTTCTAAATGTATAAATATACCATAATGATCATAGACATATGTAACATCATAAGAATGCACATGCTCTACAAAATTTTTTCTATATCCAAATCTATATGTAGTAGCTTGAAATGATCTTCTTTAGTATGGTTTAGGCCTAGAATATGTACATGACATATTCCTTGATCTCGGATATACATGAGAGATGTTTCTATATGATGAAAAGTGAATTTTTGATGTATGAATAGGTGTTGTCCAAAATTTGCTCCTATATGATATGTATGCTTTGTTTTCAATCTTTGCATTTTCAAAGTAGTTAAACCTATTCCTAAAAGCAAGTACATTTAGTCTAGATGCAAGTCTTGAAGAGTAGATATATGCTTAATTATCCTTCCTATCTTGAATTCTAGAAGTAGATGCACCATTGTTCAAATATGACCTAAGGGTTTCTTTTTTATTTAAGTCCTTACCCTTAACAAAAGTAGATTTAACACTAGAATTTTCACTACCATAAATTAAACATAACACACAAATATCATTATAAACTTTCTGAGCTCTAAATATACTATCTAGTTTTTTCTTTCCTTTGGTGAACTTTTCTAATGATTCCTTTAAAAGTATTACATCATTTCATTTTCATGCAATGGTTTCTCTCTATCATCATTAATACACACATTTTTTGTCTTTCAAATCATGTAAATCACTTCTAAACCTATCATTCTCAATCCTAAACTCATCAATCAAATTCACACGTTCTTTGTATTTAGAAGATAGCTTCTTCCTTTTTAAGTTCACGTTGTGCAAAAATTTAACCAAACCATCACAACTCAACTTATATTCACAAATATCATCATCATAAGTGTTTGATGTAAAAAGTACCTCATTATCCAAAGCTATCAAGCAAAAATTTGCAATCTCATTTTCTGATTTTTCTCCTTAGATTCTCTTGAGGTTTCCAAAAATTCTTTTAGTGCTTTCCTTATCTTCCTCTCCTTTTTCTCCTTCTTATTACTCTTGTCTTCTTTCTCATTCTCTTGATCTCTTCTTTTAAAGTAACCCTTCTTCTTCATAAACTTGTTGAATCTTCTTGTGATGAGGGATATTCTGTCTTCACCATCATCAAATGTGGCCTCCTCATCACTTGACTCCCCCTTCATGACTTTAAATGCTAAGTTCTTCCTCTTTTAGGTAGCTTCTTCCACTTTGGATTTAGTCTCTTGATTCTCATTTCTTGTGTAAGAACTGAACCAATTAACTCCTCCAATGGTAACATGTTCAGAACTTTGGCTTCTTAAATAACTATTACTTTTGCTTCTCATTCCTTAGGCAAAGACCTTAAAATATTTCTTACAAGCCCAACGTTAGTATAGGACTTTCTTCAAAGCATTAATAATATCAATGAATCGTGTATACATATCATAAATGGTTTCATCATGATGCATGAAAAGCAATTTATATTGATATGTCACTATTGAAACTTTGCTCTCCTTTACTTGATTTGTTTCCTTGTAAGTGATTTCAAGTGTGACAAATGTTATGAGCAATTTCACACATAGAGATAAAACTCATTTTTACTTAATTCATAAAACAAAATATGTGCGACTTTACTATTTAGCGAAATTAATGTCTTATCACCTAATGCACACTCTTCCTTTACCTAGTGGAAACATATGGCCTTTACTAATAATGTCCCTTATCTTATCATTTTTAGCCATAAGGAAAAATTACGCTTTAATCTTTCCATAAAGATAATCATTCCCATCAAACAAAGGTTCAATATTAATGTTTTTCTCCTCTTTGCTAGAGAACCTATCTAATATGCCATACTAGATCTTTTTCTCACAATTTCATTTAAAATTAACTAGACTAAGGTGACCCTAGCTCTATTACCAAATGTTAACCCTAAAGGTACTAAAGAGGGGGGCGAATTAAGTGTTCGACAATATTGATTTTAATATGAAAATTTAAATGATTCAATACCAATTCAAAACTATATGGGGTTCTTGAACCAAAATCAATCAAATGTAATGTGCAAGTAATGTAACACAATATAAGTATATAAAAATTACTCAATTATTAATAATATAAAAATGAATAATCTACCCAAATGATACAAATATCAACAAAAGTCAATCACCCAATCAATTATAGAATAATAATAAATCAAAAGTACAAGTATTACTATTTCAATTTATAGCAATATAATTATCAAGTTGTTCAAGGGTAAATAATTCTATTAATTCACTATAGGTCAATGATGCATTCAATAATAAAAATAAGGAGTTTAAGGAAGAGAATCGACACTGAGATTTATAGTAGTTCAGCAAACTAACGTTACCTATTCCACTCCCAACACCAACAATATTGGAATTTACACTATCATTAATGCAGGAATTACAATATTCTTTAGTGGGTGAAGAAAAAATCCTTATAAATCAAAATCTTCTTTATTGAAGGTAAAGAGCACTCTTATACCTATCTTTTTTAGGTTAAGAGGAGCTTTTATAAATATTTTAATGAGACAAATAGCAGCCTATTCAAATCTTTTTATGAGGTAAACAGCAACCTATATAAGAAAAAACACACCTATAAGAGTGTTTCATTTGGAGCACAATAAATTAAGGACTCTTTAGTGTGTAAAAATAAAATGAATGTATAATAACCCTCTATAAACCTTAATAAAATCGAATATGATGATTTAAAGGCTCAAAACTTAGATTTTAGATACTAAATATGAAAATATATGAAATGCAAAAAATCTAGAAATCTGGACAATTTAATATTTATGACTTTATGCAAAATGAATCAACTAAGAATGCATCCTAACCAAAAAGGCAAAAAAAAAAAGCCCTTTCTTACATACTTAAATAAACATTAAAAAAATCAATAAATCATACTAAAAATTAAATGAAAATTTAAGAAATCATATTGGATTAGAGACAGTGCCAACACTTAACAGATTTGAGTATGCTGTCTTGTAAAAAAATGAAAACTTAATCTAGAAATGCAATTAATGAAAAATATTGATATATAGCACTCTTAAGATCTTAAAGAATAAAAATATATATTTAATATTCAAGAACAATTTTGAAACATTTGAATAAAGAGTGAAACACAAGATATATAAGAAGCTTGAAGCACTTGAGTGAATATGAAACTTGCATACATAAACCTTACACAAAAATAATAATTAAAAGCAAACACATGATTCAAACCAATAATAAAGACTTAGAACAAGGGTTTAAAAGCAAAAAACCATACGTTAAGCCAAGAAAAAGCAAATGGAATGTTAATAGCACAAGGGTTGAACTCCTTTTAATGAAGGTTATAAGATTCTTTCATAAAACAACTTCAAACTTGTTTCTCTTTAGTTTTCAAACAGTTGCTTGTCTTAGTGTTAAGGTTAAGATTTGATAAAGACATTATATAACTTAACTAGTTGTTAGAAAAGAGTTATGTCAGAATTGGAATGAAAAAGAAATTTTTTACAAGACACTGACTAAAGTGCAGTTTCTATTAGAAATAAAAAGTACGTTGTTGATTGCCATTGATCTCCTAAATTAAAACCATAAAATATGATCAAAATGTTCCAAAACATCTTTAAAAACTTTACTAACATCAAAATTAATTTAAAATAATTTTCAAAACTTAATTAAAATTCTTTTTCAATTGCTACATTGATTCAAGCGCCAATGGAAAACTTTATCCAAAAATTTAAAACTTATGAAATGCATGAGTGAAAAATTGAGCTCCTAGAATATGTAAACTTCAAGTGATAGTTACATATGTTTAATTAATAGATCAAATGATCTTGAATGCTCCATAATGTTTGAATTTACTGTTCCTTCAACTATGAGCTCTAAGTCCAATCTTTCATCATCATATGCAGCTATCTTTTAACCTTGCATCAAACACTTAAATAATTAGTATAATATATTTTTTATTATTATTAAAACAAAGATTGGAACCTCCTTTGGTTTAATAATCGCTAACTTTATCTCTCTTTTCAAACTCAACATCCTCAAGAAATTTAGCATTTCCTGTTTCAAAAATTGATTCACTTATGGGATCAAAAAATTTGTACCCTAGGGACAATTCAAAATATCCAACAAAACAGGTACTGACTGTTTTTTAGTCCAGTTTCTTTTTATTTAGTTTATAAAGCCTTACCTCAACTAGACATCTCCAGATATGAAAATTCTTTATACTAGGCTTTTTGTATGTTCATAATTCGGTTTTAGTTGTTGTTTTAGTTAAAACTCTATTAAGAATGTAAGCTGCAATCTTTAAGACCTCTCCCTAAAGTCAATATGGTAAGATAGTGTGAATAATCATATTACCATGTCCTTTAATGTTCTATTTCATCTCTTAGTAATACCATTCGTGCTAGGGTCTCTGGTATAATGTATTATAAGACGATACAACATTCCTATAAGAATTTGGCAAATGACCATAGATATTGTTCACCTGAATCATCATATCTGTTGTAATATTTACTACTACAGTCAAATATAATACTTTTAATTATTTTTCCAAGTTGATTTTCGACCTTAGTTGTGAAAACTTTGAACATATCCAACACTTGTAACTTCTTATAAATAAGATAAAAGTACTCATAGTGTGAGTAATTATCTATGAATGTAAAAAAATAATTTTAGCCATTCTAAGAAAGTGCTGAAAATAGCCCACAAATGTTTGTATGGATTAGTTATAAAATGTTTGATTATCTTTTGACACTTAATCTCCTTATATATGCCTGTTTTCTCTTAATGACACTCGAGATTTCAAAATTTGATAGATTGAGAGGATAAAAAATTCCATATGATATAAGCCTTTCCATTTTTTGTTTAGAGATATGTCCTCAATGTTTATGCTATAATGAAGCAAAATTATCATTTGTCAATTTTATTTTAATACCTCATGAAT
>JAOXYD010171807.1:0-10034 GCA_028565735.1 Pinacopodium congolense | reverse complement strand
TTAATTTCAAAAATATTGATTTCTGAATTTGTGGTCTTAGATCTCTAACTCTCACAAATAATCAAAGTTTGGTCTTTCATTGATTGATTTATGTTGTTTATTGATTTTTCCAATAAACTAGGTAGATTTCTCAGATCCTAAATTATCTTTCACTCCAATATTAGTTGATCAGGCCAAAATCAGAACTTTAAGATCTTCAATAAATAAAATTAGACCTTATTACATGCCTTTAAACTCTCCTAAAACATTAAAACACAAATCCGAAGCTGGAAAATGGATTTAAGCACACATAATCATCAAAGCATAGAAAACATACATATTAAGCCATAGACTTTGATAGATCTACAAATATAAGCTGAACCAAGTATTTTAGAATTTACAAAACATGTTTAGAAAGCTTCTTAACTAGTTTTGAACTTCTTAACTTGATTTGGACATCAACACAGCTTCGAAATCCATAAGATCTTACAAGAAAATCAAAGAACATTCAACAATATAAACATAAGAATATGAACTTTGATTAATCTAGAAAACAAGAGAAAATAAATAATAATTTGAGTTATGAAACCCCTTATTATGGTTTAGAAACTCAGATACACATCTTGACTTCAATCTCCAATAAATAACAACTCAAAATATACAATATAACTCAAATTACAAGTGTTTGAAGTTTAAAACGTCTAAAACAGATCGAAGAGTGAAGTAAGAGCTTCTCTATTTAAAGTTAGATATGAATTTGCTACTCTAATTAAGTGTTGTTTTGTTTTTCCTTATGTTATACAGACTATGAAGACTCCCACATGTGCTAGCTGACAAAGGGGATAAGATAGGAGCATGTTACAACTGCAACTGTGGAGATTTGATGCTAGAATTATTGATTGCTCCTATAACAGTGACCTGAACCAATATATAACAGTGGGCTAAAAGTGTCGTTTATGGTCGATTTCTGTCTCTATTAATGGTACCTTGATCATCTTCTAACGTGACCCTACCAGGGTTCTGTTAATTGACTGAATTAAGGTGAATTATTCTCCTTTTTACTCTGATCTTCATCATCAAGCTCCATCATACAAATTAAACGTAATAAGATATAAATTTAACAATTAAGTACTGAATTAGGGGTCATAATTCAACAAATTAACCGTCAAAACTATATCAATTTGACCCATAAAATTCCCCCCACAGTTATTAATTTTCTTGTCCTCAAGCAAATTAATTCATCATCAATTTCATAATATGATATAAATATAGGAAAAATCAATTCAAAATTAACATCGCAATTATTGAAAATACTTTCTTGATCGTTCAAAAATATTGACGCATGGAAATGGTACAAGATTAATGAATCATATCAAATTAATAATGCATTTAAATCATTTCATTCTTCTTCAAGCTTTAATCTAAATCTAAAAATCAATTCCTTATGTAAAAGGTAAAAAAACTGAGTTTAGTACATCATCTTTTCGACACTTCTACATCCTTTAAAATCCAAAATTGTTTAATCACTTATTTAATTAAATTTGTAAGTATATTATTTGAGAGGCTACTTCAATCTTTTTACGCGAATGTGAACATTTTGTCATGAATAACCCTCAGTTACTCAACTGTGTCACAATAACTCAACCGAATATTAGTCTCACTCATAACTTCAAATCTTATATACATATATATTTATTAATTTCTTTTCTTTTTCTTTTTCTCTCTTGTTTTTTTATATACACATACACAAGATAAGAAATCAGAGGAGTGGTTCTGCTTACTTATTTAACTATTTAACTAATTATTCTTTTTTATTTTTTATTTTTAGGGTTAATTCCAATTCTTTTTCTTTGAATAATAAAAGCGCCTCAAAAGAGGTTATAAAATTACTCGAAAATTTGTATTTTATATGTGAATTATCATTATAATCATTAGGTATCTACCTTTCAAATTATGAAATGAGTTAAAGGTATTAAGTCATTAATAGTCAAAATTAATTAGATAATATTTAGAATTGCCAAAATAATTGAATTCAAATGAAAGCATGAAAATAAGAAGGATCAAAATCGCAAATTTTTTCCACAATTTATAAACTATAATGAAAGTGATGATAAATCAAATTACTAAGAAACAAACAAAACTTAAATGCAACAACAAATCAATACGATAATATCCCTCCTCCAGACTTAAACTAAAGATTGTCCTCAATATTTAACATAGAAAATGAAAAGCATAATGTAGAAGAGAAGGGAAAGCAATACACCTGTTTGATAAAAACTTGAAGATCCGTTGGTGTAATAAAATGAATGTGCAGGAACTGAAATCATAAGAAAAACAATATAGAAAAATAGCCAAAAGAAGTTCCACTCATATAAATATAGAAGTAACTACATCAAGGAGCAATATATATAAAAAATAGTCATTAGATTTAACTGAAAAACAACATCAACCTACACTACGAAAAGGAAACTTGTACTACTAAAATAACCAAAAGTACTAAAAAGAAGGGTCATTGGCATCCTTGAAACACTGATAATCCTTAAGACCCCAAACTTGGGCAGTTAACTCATCAATCTGATGCTGAAGACCATCAAACCGACGAGACATCTTAGAGAATAAAGATGATCGAAACTCTGAAAGCTCAAAAGTAAGATGACCCTCCATGTTAATCAGGTACTACATTATAGCAACTTGAGGATTGTATGAAGTAGATGGCAGTGGTAGGATTGAAGTAGCAGTAGGAGAATGTGGGTGAGAAGGAAGAATGCTCAGAGTGGCCTCATATGAAGCCTCGCCCATATTTTTATGAATCTCGGGCGGTACAGCATCAACGGGTAGATCTTCACCCTCACGACGCCGGCGCTACTGGCCTCCTTCATATGTAAAGCGCCACAGCTTAAGCATACTTCCATTAATGATGTTATGATGTGTACGATCATCAAGCTGGAAAGAGTCTAAGGGAACTCCTACATCCCTAAATATCCTTGCCAATAAGGAAGGAAAATAGAAGTTCTTGCTAGGCCTTTTAATCTTCACCACATCCCTTATGGATAAGATAAGAAATCCAGCTAACGGTAATCCTGAGATGGCACTTAATCCATGTAACATCTTATATAACAGGTACACATCTACGTATCTCATCTTTTTCAGTCTAATCAGATCGAAAGCCAATCTCCTCCTCTTATGGACCATTTGAATTGAAACTACTCAATAAACATGCAAAAATAAGTTAGAAAATGGTAAGAAAAATAAAACAAATTGGCGAAAGTTGTCAAAATATTCCTTTTTGATCGGAATATTCTTGATTTTTTTATGAAGATAAAATTGCATGAAATTGATATGAAAGAAAGCTAATGAAATTTGGAACATAATGATACCAAAACCTAATCAAATGGATGCCTATATTGAGAGAAAATTGACAAAGAATACTTTGAATGGAGAAAAAGATCCAAATATTTTAAGTGTGATTTTGAAAAATCTGTTGATTTTTAGAATAAATTGATGGCAAAATCTTGTAGAAGAGAGCAATTGCGACAAATAGACACTAAGAACGTCTAATTTGGTTAAGCAATGAGGAAGATAAGAGATTTTGAAATTAAAGAGGCAAAGAGGGTGTTCATAAGGGTTGAGAGGTAGGAGAATGTCATTTTATCGCCAAATTCGAACTTTAACGGCACCCTCTTCATCCAACAACGGTGCTGTTATAGGATGAATAGTCCGCCGTTAATGGTCCAAAATTGAATGCATTAACGGTGGCTTGCTCATCAGTTAACTGTGGGCTTATAAACTACCATTATAGGTCTGTTTACACCTTCTAAAGTCTAATTCTAATCCAATTTCACTTCAAAACCATTCCAAACTCAAGTCTTAACAATATGGATTAGATTATTCATCAAATTGCTTCAGAATTCAACCTAAAAACACTCCTAAAACCAAATTAAACACACTAAACTAAGGATAGACTAAGGAAAACACACCAAACTTAATTCAAACATATTAAAAAGACTTTAACACATTTAATTGAATTATAATACACTAAATTCAATTCAACAGAACTGGAATTAAGGTTGGGTTGCCTAGCAATAAGCACTTCTTTGAGGTCTTTTAGCTAGACCTTAAGGTTAGAGAATTTTACGTCTCTTCCTTGGTCCAAAATCCATCAACTTTAATTCATTCTCCTTAGAAAACAAATGAGCCAAATTTGGAATGGTTGTTAAAGGATTTGAAAGAATTGTATCACTTAACCATTGATCCTTAATGAAACACCAATCATGACTTTGAAAATACTATAGTAAAAAGTCTTGAATAACCATAGTTAGCCCTGCAATGAAAGTATGAATAGTAATGAAATCAACAAATTGAAAAGCTTTCTCACCTTCATCCTCAATTTCCTTGATAAATGCATCTTAATTATCACAATTAAGAACCTTCAAAACATTATCTTCAATTTAAGATTCATCCTCAACACCAATGAAATCAACATAAACATTTTCCATTTGATCATCCAATGGGAAGGCACAAACACTTTCTTCAACTTCAACAACTTCATTCTCACTTTCACTTGCAACACTTTCCTTACAATAATCAATCTTCACCATATGATTTCCAAAAGGAATTGGAAAATCATCATCACTATCCATAGAAAAAACATCTAATTCCATTTGCTCTCTTTCAACAGATGGAGTTGGATTAATATGTGTGATCATTTTCATCAATAGTTCTCTCAAATTTGGATAAGAACTTTCCAACTATTGAATTATAGATTGATTTTTAGCTAAATTCTTATCTAATTGAGATACACTAAACAAGGGTACTCGTAATTTTTGAAACAATTGAAAAGATCGCCTAGATGAAGCATTAATATTTGTGAATATGGAATCCTAAGTTGATAAAGTTGGACATTAGAATCAGAAAATAACCTAGATGAATAATTTCCATTTCCAACTTCTTTCACTTCTTTGATTCTTTCCATCACCTCTCTTTCATTCACATCCTCCATTTCATGATTATTTGGTACAGTGATGGCCATAATATGCTCTTAAGAAGTAGGTTCAGACATAGAAGGTAAGGGTTGAGGTAACCGATCATTTAACAATCGAACAAAGTGACCTACTTGAGTCTCTAAATTCTTAAGTAAATCTTCATGGGATTGCATCCTAGACTCATTGCTTTAGATATACCTCATCACTGTATCTTTAAGATTTGACTTTCTTGACCAATTGGATTATAAGAAAATTTACCATGAGGATTGACATGGAAATTTTGGTAGTTATAAATGGGGTAGCTTTCCTTAGAAGGTATATAAGAGTCCACTCCTTGCCTAGTATAAGAATAATGGTCTTAACTAGGACCAAATGCACAAGAGGGCCTTATTTGACAATCTTTGGAAGGAATTACCAAAAAAATCACAAGCTATAGGACATTGAAATATATCACTACCAAATTGCACTTGTAAACCTTCCAATTGCTTGGTAGACATTGTTAAGGTCTACCAATGCCATTAATGATATGAGCTATAAATGGTTTCCTATAAGAAGGCTTAAAAGTGTATTGAAAGCTATTGGATGCCATGTCCTCAATCAATTCGTATACTTCACTTGGAGTTTTACTCATTAAAGTTCCTTAAGAATCAACATCTGTGAGACTACGAGTGGATAGTCTGAGTCATAAGTAGAAGATATGAACTTGTTCACAAATACTGAAGTTATGCATCGGAAATTTAGTAAGTAGCTCTCTAAATTGATCCCAAGACTCATTCAAACTCTTGTCCTCATATTGCTCAAAAGATAAAATCAAATTTTCAATTTAGCTATCTTAATTGGGGGAAAGAATTTAGCTAAAAATGATTGGTAAGATCATCCCAACTTGTGATGGAATTAGGTGGAAAAGTGTTTAACTATGTGCGGGCTCTATCTTTCAAAGAAAAAGGAAATAACTTAAGTTTAAGAGCATCATTTGAAATTTTAAAATTTTGATAGAGATCACATATGTCCAAGAAATTTCTTAAATAATCATTTGGATTTTCTGAAGATGAACCACTAAATTGAGAAGATCTAATCATGGAAATGAGAATATGTGGAATTTTGAAATTATCTGAGTCTATCCTAGGTTTAACAATGTGAGACTTATGACTGCTCCTAGTTTGCATAACCAATTCCAACAAGGTTGGTTCTTTATAGGATTGAAAAACTAAGTTCTCATAATGTTCCATTTTTACATTAAATTGATTCTTACTAAACATGTAATCAAGATCAACACAAGCTAATAATCAAACTCAAAGAAATAAAAATAAAATCAAAACACAAAAGAAAATAAAAATAAGCAAAAAAAACTTAAAAGACTATAAACAAAATGTACATCTTAGAGTAATTAACACCAATTTTTCTAATATTAACTAAAACACATCAATTATTCTCCAGCAACGATGCCAAAAACTTGTTGTTCGTTGGTTGAATAATTATGAAAAAGAGAGTTCTTTTAAATCGATTTTACTTTGAAAACTAAAATGAATTGAAGCGAAAACCAACGTGACGAAAGGTAAGTGCACTTATCGAGCAAGTAATAAAGTGGAGTATATTTAAGAATCCGAATGTCAAACCCACGGGAAAAAACGGTGTTCTTTAGTTAAATATCAGATTAATTAGATTACAATTATCTAAAAAATTCTAAATTAATTGATTAAAAAGATGAAAAGATGAAATTACTAAACTATCATAATTTTCCTAATTTTGCTTCAAACCTTTGCAATTTTGAATTAAAAAATGATTTATAAAATTATAAACTTATGGAATCTAGCTTAGGGTTAAGTGATTAATGAATAAAATGAGTTTAAATCAATTTCAAAGGCGGGATTAGAGTTCCTTCACGAATTCAAGACAAAGTTATGGTTAAGACCTATGTCGTTTCTCCATTAAACTTAGTTTAAAATTTGGTTATACTTTAAATCTAGCAAATGGGTTTTATTTTTAAGAAGGTTGATTTTTGGATTCACAGTCTTAGATCTATAACTCTCTTAAATAAATAAAGTTTGGTTATTGATTTATTGATTTATGTTGTTTATTGATTTTTTTCAACAAAGTAGGTAGATTTCTCAGATCCTAGATTATCTTTCACTCTAATCTTAGTTGATCAGGCCAAAATTAGAACTTTAAGATCTTTAATAAACAAAATCAGACCTTATTACATGCCTTTAAACTCTCCAAAAACATTAAAATACAAATTCGGATCTGGAAAATGGATTTAAGCACACATAATCATCAAAGCATACAAAACATGTATCTTAAGCCACATACTTTGATAGATCTACAAATATAAGCTGAAATAAGTAGTTTTGAAGTTACAAAATAGGATTAGAAATCTCCTAGACAAGTCTTGAACTCCTCAACATGATCTAGACATCAACATAGCTTCAGATTCTATAAGATCTTGCAAGAAAATAAAAAAAACATTTAATACTATGAACATAAGAAAATGAACTTTGATTAATCCAAAAAATAGAGGAATAAAGTGATAATTTGAGTTAAGAAACCCCTTATGATGGTTTATAAACTCATATATATGTCTTAGCTTCAATCTCCAACAAACATCAACTCAAAAACCAATCTAAACACAAATTAAAAGTGTTTGAAGCCTAAAACATCTAAGAAAAACTAAGAGAGAAGCAAGAGCATCTCTCACTAAGTTAAATTTGATTTCTATCTTATTCTCTACGTGTTGTTTTTTTTCTTGTGATATGCAAACTTTCCAGACTCATACTTGTGTTATCTAAAAAAAGGAGATAAGGAAGTATCATGCCATAGTCGCAATTGTGGGATTTGGAGTTGAAATTTTTGACTGCTCCTTTAATGGCACCCTGCCTCCCTACAATGCCACCTTGAAAGAC
This sequence comes from Pinacopodium congolense, assembly GCA_028565735.1. Taxonomy (NCBI): domain Eukaryota; kingdom Viridiplantae; phylum Streptophyta; class Magnoliopsida; order Malpighiales; family Erythroxylaceae; genus Pinacopodium; species Pinacopodium congolense. The sequence goes on along the minus strand of JAOXYD010171807.1, from coordinate 2,173 downwards.
CACTGTTTAAGGTTTAATTTTGTCTCTATAATGACACCTTGTTCATCCATCAACGTGACCCTGTCAGGGTGCCATTAATGGACTAAAATGAGGCACTTTATTCTAATTTTTGCTCTAATCTTCATTTTCAAGCTCCATCATGCAAATTAAACATAATAATACATAAATTTAACAATTAAACATTGAATTAGGGGCCATAATTTAATAAATTAACCATTAAAACTATATCAATTTTACCCCTAACAATACGATAGAATCTAGGAATGTGAATTTTGTTGCTCATAATGATAGTGAAAAATTATTTCATGAAAATGAATATTTAAAGAAAAAAATTGATTCCCTTAATGAATCTCTTAAAATTCACAAGGGTCAATAAGAAACTAGATTGCATGCTTGGAGCCTAAAGGACTTAAAATGATAGGTACGGTTTAGGATTCACATAAGAGAGTATTTCTATAAACATAATAACCAAAATTTTGAAAGGTAAGAGCTTAGATAAAGAGCATATACCTAGGACATCCGTTGAAAAATGTTGTATCAACATCTAGATCTCATCTAAGAAAATTAATCATATGTTCATTTATGCATCAAAACTAAATCATAAGAAGGTAATGCATTTAAGTAAAAATAAGCACAATTTCTATAGAAAAGTATAAACATAATATCATTTAGTCTTTATACTAAGCACTATAGTCCTACAAATTTTCATACTATCTCTATGCATCTGCATAAATTAAGAAGCATGTTTCAATGTCATTCTAAAATTCTTTATCATTAAAAGTTGAAATTTAGAGGTAGAAGACATAGAAATTCATTTAGGTATACTATATAAGATCACATTTTCATTTTTTTGATGTTCCTGTGATATGTTATTTTTGTTAACGTTTCTGGCATAAGGAAAATTTATGCTATGACAAACAAAATTGGTTTTATAGATGACCAAGTGGCTTAGGTGGTGGTAAGATATCTAACTCCCAAAGACTCAAATTAAAGTGAGTACTTAAAGTGAAATTAAATTTTTTGTTTTATAGGAATTAAAAAGGAGCAAATGGTATGTGGATAGTGGATTCTTTACATATATAATAGAGGATGCTTCACAATTCATATCGCTCAAGAGCGAAACTGGTCAGTATGTAACATTTGGAGAAAATATTAAGTGTAAGATTATTGGTAATGGTAAAGTTGGTGAGAAAAATCTAACTATAATTTATAATGTGTTTTTATTTAATAGTTTAAAGCATAACTTACATAATGTTACTTTTTTTATAAGATTTTAAAGTTAATTCTAAAGGAAATTTTCAAATTTGTTATCAGATGATAGGCATTTATTAGTAAGTAAGAAAGGAATATTTATACCATTAATCTTCATGATCTCTCTAATTATGATATGAAGTACTTTATTTCTATGAGTGACGATGCTTGAACGTGGCATAGAAAATTAGGACATACAAGCATGGAGCTTATTTTCATCTTAAATAATAAACAACTAGTAAGTGGACTACTAAAGGTTAAGTTTGGGAAGGATAAGATGTGTGGAGCTTGCCAAATGGGGAAGCAAATCAAGAATTCCTTCAAGAGTAAGAAATCAATAACATCCACTAGAAACTTTTTCATATGGACCTATTTGGTCCCACTAAAATCATTATTTTAAGAGGCAAAACATATGTTATATATGATTGTAGATGATTTTAATAGGTTTAGATGAGTGTTGTTTCTTGATACTAAGAATAAACACTTTATAACTTTTGTAAAATTTTTAAGAGTAAAAAATAAAAAAGGTGATATGGTACAAATTTTGAAAATGAATTACTTGAGAATTTTTGTGCCGAATATGATATTTTTCTCAATTTATTGATAACTAGGACCGCTAAGAAAATAAGGTTGTTGAGAGGGAAAAAAGGACATTACAAAAAATAGGTTGAGAAAATGATAAATAAGTATGAACTTCCTAAATATTTTTGGACAAAAACTACAGCTTATGCTTCTCATATATCTAACAAGGTCTACATAAGACCAATTATAGATGAAATTTCCTATGAGCTTTGGCATGGGAAGAAAAGACAAAGATTAGTTATTTTAAGGTTTTTGGATGTAAATGTTATATGACAAGAACATACAGATCTTGAATGCGAATATTTATTACAATAATATGCATCTCAAGTATTTAGTTATT
>JAOXYD010171796.1:0-10034 GCA_028565735.1 Pinacopodium congolense | reverse complement strand
AATATAAATTTATAAATTAAATTAAATTTAAAAATATAAAAATTTAGTAAAAATTTATTTTAAAAATAATTTTATTAATAATTATTATCTAAATCTTCTATTATAAATTATACTTATTATTTTATATGTATTATTAAAAAAAAATATTTTTAAATTTATTAATATTATTTTTACCTAATAATAATTAAATAATTTAATTGTATTTATAAATGTTATGTAAAAATATTCTTTTATGAGATGAATCTTTATTAAAAATTTTAAAATAGATTATTAATCTTATCTTTTTATAAGACTAATTTTTTAAAATATTTCAGTTGAGTGATTAATATTTAAAAAATTAACTAAAAAAAGTAAAAAGGTTTGAATGAATCGAGCTGAATCAGGCTGTCAGGTCATACCGGTTCAGGTCGAGTCTGGTCAACTAACAGCGTCAACCTTTTTCACTTTACTAATTAATTTTTTAAACGTTAATAACTCAATTGAAACTTTTAAAAGTTTGATCATTTAACTGAAAAAATTTAAATAGGTTGATCATTTGTGTAACTATTATCCTTATTTTCAATATCTGACAATAGTCCAACCATAATATCACGAGGCAGCTGAATATTTGTACAGATATTTGGCAAAGGAATTTAATAGCTATATCGTTCTTTAATAATTATTATATATAAAGGTATATTATTATTATTTAAATTATTATATTATTATTTTATATTAATTTAAAAATATACAATTATGTTATAATTATATTCTCTTTTAATAATTATTATAAGCAGGTTATCAAATACTTTTTTTTTTCAGAAAATAAAGATTTAGTTTGTAAACGATCTTTAATATTCTTGTTCTGGACAAAAGCCATGGCTCCACAATTGACCCATAACCTTTGTAGTTCCATTTCAATCCTTATTAGCGCTTCCCCAAATGTCTTTTTTTTTCAGTCTTTTTTTCCCCTGTCATTAGGTTGTTGTAACGATCTTAGGAATGTTTGATTGAATTTTTTATTGTAAATTTTAGTTATAGTTGTTATATTTTAATATTAAATTTTATGTATTTTATAAATTTTTATCTTATCTGTTTCGATTTTTATATTATATTATAATTTTTTTTCAATTTTTATAATATTTATTATTATTTTTTGTGTTTAAAAAATTTAAAAATCAAATCTAAAAACAGCATCATTTTCAAACTACCTAAGTTTTGTGGATAAGTGTCATTGCCCTACTCAATTGGGCCAGCACTCTACCTAATCCTTCTTCCAACTTTTTTTCTTGGTGTGTTTTGGAGACGTCTTCGTACACCTAAAATCTTAGCTGTTTGAATTGGTTTTAGTTTTAGATTTAGTTTTTAAATTTTTTACGCATAAAAATTAATTAAAAATATTATAAAAATAAAAAATATATATTTATATAACATAAAAATTAAAACAGACAATACAAAAATTTATAAAAATACATAAAATCTAATACAAAAATACAACAATCATAACTAAATTTTTAAGATTTGTTTGAAAGCCTTTTTTATTTTTTATTTTAATATAAAAATAACATAAAATAAAAATAAAAATAAAAAATAATATCAAAGAGATGAACCAATTTATCTTAACTTCTTCATTTTTACCTTTTCTTTTGACTGTTTTTTTTACCTCACCGGACGTAAAGCGTCATACGCACTTGCAACCATGAGTAGACGTATAGTAATAAATTAGTATAAAATTGAGACAGACTTGTTTAATTTGGTTGTTTGTTGTGATTTTCATATTTTTTTATTGAATTTTGTGTTTTTTTTTAATTTTTTTATATTTAAAAAATAAAAACAAAAATCACAAATAAAAATAAAAAAATCAACTAAATAAAGCCTTATCTTTCATGCATATTTTTCCAAACATCTTTTTCCTTTTGTTGACGCATAGGTATTTTTACATTATCTTCCGACTTTTTTTTAATTCTATTTTCAATCCATCAAAAATTTCAACGTTTTTTTTTTCTTCACTTTTGACTTTCGACACCATCGATGCATCAAATTTTTATTTTAATTGATCCCTCTTTTGTATTATATTCAAACACCCTTTCCTTGATGAATTAAAAGTGTTTCAACTTTTGAAAATTAGAAACACGATAAACATTCTTGCGAGTTGAAGATTCGTAAGCTCACTAGACTTAAAACGTAGACTCGCCGGTACCACTGGTAACAAATTAGAATGAAATTATTTAATTTTATACCGAATTTAAATATTAATTAATATTTTAAAAATTATATTTTAATCTTTTAAATTTAAAAGTATACAATATAATTTATTTATAGAATATTTTATAAATTTTATAAAATTTAAAAATTAATTTATAATTTTAAAAAATTATTTGAAATAATACCGGTATTGACCAGTACCGATATAATACTATTTTAAAAGTTATTCTGATACTAATATTGATACGATATTAAATACACTGCTCGCAATAACAAGTGGAAGTATATAATACGTTTGGTATCACTTCTTATTTATATTTTTTATTTTTGTGTATATATATTGGTTTCTGTCATATTTTTATTAATTTTTAAGTTTTTATTCTGTATTAATATGTTATTTTTTTCAATTTTTATACTATTTTTATTAATTTTTGTGTTTTAAAAAATAAATAAATTAATTAAATACATTCCAAACAAGGCCTTAAATTAGCACAAACATCGAGACGTTTATGTTTCATGCCTATTTTTACGAGCATCTTTATCCTTTTGTCCACGCATGGTTTCTACAAGATTTTTTTTTTTTGGTTAGAAATGGTTTCTACAAGAATTGATCAAAGTTGATGCTGCATATAGGTTCCTATTTTTACGAGTATCTTTGTCCTTTTGCGTGTCTCTGAGTGTGAGAGAGAGCGAGAGAGAGTCCAGTGTTAACTTCTTTATTTCTATTTTTCCTTTATAGAGAAATATATAATTTATTGGGTTAATATCATGGGTAGTCCTTATAGTTTTTCAAACTATCAATTTAGTCCTTATAATTTGAAAACTATCATTTTAGTCCCTAAACTTTCTTTTTTTTTCAATCATTAGTCCTTTATCAGATTTTGCTGATGTGGCATGGACACGTGTCAAAATTTCATTGGTCCACATAAGTAAAATCTGATAAATGACTAGTAATTGAAAAAAAATGAAAGTTTAAGGATTAAAATGATAGTTTTCAAACTATAGGAACTAAATTGATAGTTTGAAAAACCACAAGGACTACCCATGATATTAACCCTAATTTATTTCTTAATTTAAAATTATTAAAGTTTAATTATAATTATAATTAAATATCACATATTTAATTCTTGAGGGTTCTTATATTTTATAATTAAATCTAACTTAATTTAAATTAATTATTTTTATTTACTCTTTATATGTTATTTATTAGATTCTTAATATGTTTTCGATGATTATAAATTATAACTTTAATTCATAATTATTATTAAATAAATTAAAGCTTTAGTTATTATGTTTCTAAATTTTCAATTAAATAATTTATAATTATAAATCAAGATTAAAGTCTATAATACGTTATGACTATTCAAATATTAGGAATATTAAAGTATTTTAACTTACTTTTTCTGTACATAGTTATAATATATAATTTAATCTACTCACCATCCAATATTTTAATTGCATATAAAGTATGGAATTATTGTATAATCTAATTAAATTCAACCATTTCTTTCTTAATAATTAGTAATTGATTTATAACTAATATTTGAAAATAATATTTTCAAATCACAATTCATTTTAATCAGAAAATTATCAAATTTATTATTAATTAAGAACAACAGAACATTCTTCTGAACTATATTAGAAGTGACAAATCTTTTATTGATTCACTTAACTTCATGTATAAAATTAATAATATATCCAAGTACTATTGATTAACCTATTAAATAGAATATATCACAAGTAATATTAAAATATAGTAATTTGTATATAAGATACTTTAATAGTCTCAAGTCTAAGATTAATTGTACAGTTATAAAATGAAAAAAACCTAAATAATTAAAGAACTCTACAAAAAAAATGTTTCATTCATGATCTTCATAATCAAGTCAGTTTAATTAATTTATTCTATAATAAATATCCTTGCGTTTATTTAAATATCTCCTTACTTTAATTTATGATATCAATTACATTGTTTATAAGAAAGAAATATATCATTTGCTAATTTTATTATCCCACCAATATCTTATCCTAATGAAACTATAATTAAGAACAATTTAAAAATAATACATATATGCAATTTGAATCTTAGGATTATGATCTCATCATAAGTGCAATTGTAGAGTAGTTATTCCAAAGATTTTAGTATTAATTGTTAAATATAAATAAAAATTATATAAAGATAAAAAACGTCTTTATTGAATAAATTTATAATGTTATACAATAATTTATAACTGAGAAATTGACTGTAAGGATATAAATTAATAATCCCCCTCTTGCAATAAAATCAATCATCTATATATGCAATATCACATCCATCCATACGTTAAATCATGTCTTTCTTTTTTTTTAAGATAATGATGAGTAAGGGGATCTAACATATTCTCTTTAGTGACCATTTGTTTTAAAATAATGTCTTTTGCTATACTATCTCCCTAATCAAGTGAATTTCTTGATTATGTATTTTGATCATTAATAAGAACTTGGATAAAATCCTCTAAAATTTTCATGCTAAATCTCTTTACTACTTATCTATCTACATAGATTGGGATAAAACAAATAAGCCCTTTAATTTATTTTTATAGATCTTTGTTTCCCAAACATAAACTTATTCTCCTATATTCCTCATGGAAAATTTGTTGAATAATTATAATTTTTACTAATTAGAACATATATATGTTTTTTTCAATCAACAATATCTTATCTACATATGGCATTAGGTAGAAGATTTCATTTCATTTACCTTCTTATAAACATAAGATTCAACTATAATTTTTTTTGTACAATTAAACTTTTTAATTGTCTCATTACAATGGATGTTTAAATTCCACAATAATTGCTTAAGTTATAAATGAACTTATGTAACTTACATACCTCATTAGGAAACCTTTTGGAATAAAAACATTTATTTTGTGTTTCATATACATTATAAAATGAATTCCCACAGAAAATTATTGTTTTAACATCCATTTTCCAAAATTTATAATCATGATATGCAAGTATAGTTAATAAGGTTGTTACGGAATAAACATTGGTATAAGTAAAAATATTTCATCAAAATAAATTCCTTATATTTGTTTGTAATATTTTTTCACTAACCTAACTTTGTACACGTATACATTATCATTTATGTTAGTTTTTCTCTTAAAAATCTACTTGAATATAAAAAAATATAATACCATAAGATACATTTACCAAACTCTATACTTGTTTAATTACATAGATTTCATTTAAAAACTCTTGTCTTCATATCATTTTAAATAATCAATGTCAGATATTATTTTCTTAAAATAAGGATGCTCATTGTCTATGAACAATAAATTATCTTTTGAGTTTTAAATATGTATATCTAATATGGTTGGAGAATAATGCATCACACTAGTGCTGAGTCATAAATTATGTGTCTCTTGAACCATTGGTTGTACATTACACGTATCAACTTGAGGTTCTTATTTCATCTAAATATAAACTTATGGTTCTTTAACTATTCTAAGTTCTACTTCACTTTTATTACTTTTCTTAAGAATCAATTCTCTTTACAATAATATAGCATACCTTGAGAAAAATACCTTTTTGTTTAAAAGGATGATAAAATTGATCTATGATAATATGATACTTTATATTAGATATCCCACAAATTTTGCTTTATCTAATTTAGTTTAAAAACTATTAGATATCACATGCTTAATAAAAGTATCACATCCTCAAATCTTTCTGTGTAAAAACTGCGGTTTATTATCAGTTCATATTTTATATGGAGTTTTGTCAACTAATTTAGTTGGAACTTTATTTAAAAAGTAAGCAATAGTATCAAGAACCTATCTTAAAAAGGATATTGAAAGGTTTGCATAAGTTACCATAAAAGGTATCATATCTAATATAGTTTATTTTTTCCTCTCAATCATTCTATCTTATTATAAAGTTTCGAGTGAAGTCTATTATAAGAGAATCATAGTCTCTTTTAAACAATCAACAAGCTCATAGTCTAAGTAGTTACTATCTTGATTAGATTTAAGTATCTCAATACTTTTATTAGTTTTTTTTCTCAACCTCAAGTTTATTTTTTTAATCTCTCAAATGATTAACATTTTTTTAAGTATATATAACCATATATTAAATCATTTTAAAATATAATAAAATAAGAGTATTCACTTGTAGTATGGACAAACATAAAATCATAAGTTCTAGTAACTCACTGAATGTTGTTCATTTTTCATAAAAGGTGATTTATTCATCTTACCTAATAATACAAGATTCACAAATTTCATATGATCCATAATTAAGCAGATCCAAATATTCTTTTTTATGTATTTTTATGATTCTAGTTTTGTTGATATAACTTAATTTACAATGTCATAAATAAGATATATTTTGATTACATAAATTTTCTTTCTTTCTATTAATAAAGACAAATACATTCAAATTTAAATAGGGAATATAAATAATATTTCTTATAATATCTTAAATGTAATAGCAACTATTAAGTTCAAGTACAAGACTAGAAGATAAAGCTAAAATACAAATTCTTATAGCTAATGCAATGACTCTTACGCCACTATTAAATTATAAATCTACTTTACCTTTTTTCAGTAATCTACTCTTTATTAGCACTTGCAAATCATTGCAAATATGAGTACAAAAATCAATATCTAATACTCAATATTGTGAAACAAAAGTAGAAAAGTTAACCTTAATCATAAACACACCTAAGGATGAAATTACCTTAAACTTTTTATTCATTAAGTTAGTAAGATAAGCTTTTCAATTTCTTTTCTAGTATATATTAACTCCATAACAAAAACATATTCCTTTTTTTTTTTTGTTTTTCTGAACACCACCTCTTAGCTTTACAACTATAGCAAAGGTTTTCTATTTCTTGTTTTTATTTTTCTTGGAGTACTTCCTCTTAGTTTTAGAAGAATCCACAAAAAGAATAGAATTTGATTCCTTTTTGTGGCACCTGTTCGCAATATTAATGACATATCCTTCTGATTAATGCATATGTTTATAATGAATTGAGCACATATGAAAATCGATTTTTTTTTGTTGAAAATTGCATTCTAACATTAAGGAATAATATACAAAAATTATAATTGGTTTAGGAGTGGATTTTTGGCTATAAATATGTATCATTTGTGTGGTTTTGTATATAAGAAATCTTAAAAGCATTCACACAAAGAAATTAATCATTTGTGAGCATTGTATTTGAGTTTATGGTAAAATTTTGCATATGAGCTTTGAATAAGTATTGAAGTTTGTGAGTTTGTGAGTTTGTTTGTTAGATACGTTTATAAGTTTAATGTGAACCTTTATACATCTTGATGAGTCAAAAGCGACAAAATTGAAAGATGTTTAAGAGTATGTAAGAAATGAAGTTTGTAAGTTAGAAATAGTCATTGTTTATGAGGTGGTTATCCTTGAGCTAAGAAAAGGAGAGGGTAGTGAGGTTAACTTTGATCTTTAAAAAAATGAGTATGAACGATAAGTTATTTTTAAACTTAGAAAAAGAAGAGTAAAAGGTTATCGTTGAACCTTGAAAAATTATTGCAATGCTAATGTTATTTTATTTTGGTTATAGTGCAAATTTCCAATAAAGTTTGATGGGGAATGGGCATAGGAAAAAGTTGACTTCTTCAAACTTATGTAAATCGTTTGTGTTTTTTCTTCTCTTACTCTTTTACATTTATGCATTTGTAATTTGTTTATATTATTATTTATATAATTTAATTTGGTGAAGTAAGCCCCCGTTTGGTCAGGTTGTTGTTTTTTTAAGATAAAAATAAATGAAAACAACATATAAAAATTAATAAATATACAAAAATCAATAAAAACAACTTATATTAGTTTCCATATTTAGGAAAACAGAAATAGAAAATGAAAATAAGAAGTTGAATAAAATGAGTTATAAGGATAAATGTGTATTAATAAACTTATTATAATTTTAAGAGGAACAATAATATAACATTTACATTTGTCAATTTAATTTATTATTTAAATCATTTTATATTTTTATATTGTGCAAATGTTTAACTGAAAATAAAAATAAATCATTAAATTTAAAAAAAGAAGAAAAATTAATATAAATATAGACTTATTGCTTTATCACTATACTAAGATGGTATTCCGATCTCAAAAAAATGGTGCAAATAGGATATGGTAATCTTAAATTAAATGATATAGTTAATATTCTAGATATAAATTTTTAAGTAAACCTATTTTTTATTAATTACTATAGAAATTAAGGCACGGTGTCAAAATGTTAACATGGTATTCCTGTTCTACTAATTATTTTTCGTATCTTAAAATTTATATTTAAGTTAATTTATTCTAAGTTACTTCAACCAGAAACTATTTTTTATCTTTTTTACATCAAGTGATAGTAACATTTCATTTCATTTCATTTAATACCTCATTTGAACTCTCCAATCAAAAGATTTGGGTCGGGGTATCGGTCAACAGAATTACAAACTTCTCGAGAAAGGTTTCCAAGTATTTGTAACGTGATTCGGTCAATGTTATCGGTTCTAAGACCTTCAAAAATCTGCAGGATATTTACGATGATTTGGAAATTCATCAAATGAAAGAACAAATTAAATGATGATACTAAGTGTCCGAGCCAAAGTTCAAGTAACAAGTCTGTTTTTTCACTCCTCATTTCTCTGAGATTTTCTACAAATATCATATTTTCAAAGCATCAATTTGATATGATTTTTATTTAAAAAAATTGCGAGTTAATACTGTAGATTCGTATTAATATTTTTTAAAAAACATGACATAAATTTATCTAAACTTCACTAATAAATTGTAGTGCAAAATTCAAAATAAACATTTCCTTTAATTAATTAACTTTTGCTATATTATAATATCCAAAAATCATTTTATAAATTTAAGAGTTCTAAGATTAAAGTAGTTTATCAGTTGTAAATTTTAATCAATTTCCACTTTCAACAAAAATGAGTTTAGAATAAACAGAATTAGGTCTATGTCACTCTATTATGAACAAACTTAAAACCATTTGGCCTAGTATTTTAAACGCCTTATCATCTCTAAGATAATAAAGGACATGGTAATATCTCAAAAATCCAACTTGATACTATAACTCATTATCAATTTTAGAACTATATTATTGACATATAATGTCTTTTATAGGTACCCATGGCTTCGATTACAAATATCCACTACTCTATGGATGAACGCCCAAATTTTCATGTGTTGGTGCTTCTTTTACATGCCTCAGTAGAGGAGGAGAAGGAGTTAAGAATAAACTTAGGCAAGATTGGAGTCTATGAATAACTTTCAAAAACCCCGGATTAACCTCAGAAAATTCCCTCCGTTCAAGAGCAAAGAAAACTATCCCTTCAAAGCATTTCCAAAGAGTAAGGTGAACCTGACGATCATTGATTATGATAATAAAAGCTAGCTCATCACTTATCTACATTTTACTCCTTATAATATACATGCATTAATGAAATTTCTGTGTCTACTAATTAGCTGTACAAACCAACACAGAGGAGTTTAAGAGGTGGGAAGAAGCAGTTTCTTGAATTATAAAATTAAAATAATTCATATCAAGGAGGCATTTAAACTTTCTAATGTGAATCCGACCTCTAATATTTATAAATATTTAAAAAAAAATTTGTTAAAAAAAAATCAAACTTGAAGCTTCTAAGGCCATCTCCAACCCATTCCTCTAAAATGGAGTAAACTTTCCTCCATTTTAGAGATACTACAGTACTTTTTACTCTAACCCACAACTCTATTTTTCACACCAAAAAAGAATATTCTCAGCATATTCCTTTTTACCTTTCATTAATAATTATTAAAATTACTTTATAAAATTAATTCAACTTTAC
>JAOXYD010171775.1:0-10035 GCA_028565735.1 Pinacopodium congolense | reverse complement strand
TAAGTTGATAGTTTTAAGTTTGTAAAAAGTTTTTAATACCCAATTCACCCCCCCTCTTGGGTGCCATAGGACTTACAGGAATGAATGAGGGAAAATGGTGGAAATTTAATTTAAAGAAAATGGAGTGAAAGAACTGAAAATGAGAGAAGAAGAGGAAAAGAGAAGAAGAGATGAGAGGGGAGTGAGATGGCTGGAATTAGGAACTGAGAGTGAGAGGGAGAAGAAAATGAGAGAAAGAAAAAAGAGAGAGGAGAAGTCTAGAGAGAGAGAGAGAGATGTTACAAAGAGGGTGTAAGGAGGTTGAACTTGATGGCATATTAGTATTAATTAGAAAAGTTATGGATATTTTAGGGAATTAGAATATTAGGTAGTTTTGTAATTAGGAATAAAGTTAAAGGATAAGATAGGAAAGAAAATTTTGAGGGGTTTATAGGAATTTTAGAGAAAGATTAAAGGTAATTTAGAAAAAAGATGGAAAAAGATGAGTAGAGAGCAATGTTTTGGAATTTTAAAGAAAATGTAAGATTAAATTTAGAAGAAAAAAATTGGATAATTTTGATATTTTAAAGAATATTAAAGGGAAATGAGAATTTTAATAAAAGTTATTGGAATACTAAGTAAAGGAAGTAAGATGGATGTTTTTAATATTTAGAAATTTTGTATAAAAATAAATGTTGGTTTATTAAATGTAAATTGGATGAATTTGTTCCTTAAATAATTCTAATAGATTTTTTTATAAATAATCAGGTTCTGAGGATAAATTAGAGAGTAGATTAGGTCCATTAAAATAATTATTTCAGAAAATCAGGTAAGGTTAACTTGGACTGTACCCTTATAGTTATATGTTATATGCTCATTGTGAATATTATTTCATGAAAATGTATGTTTGGCATATTTATATGATTTATGATTTACAATACATATTTTAAAGATATGCAAGCTTTTGAGAAATAATAAATAATTAATTATCAAGATAGAATGAGAATTAAGCAATTATTTGCAATTACCTGTTTTGTGATTTTTAATATGTATCAATTGTTCAATCGGATGCTAATTTCATAATTATGCATTGTCTTAAGTATTATGATGAGTATTGCTTGTGTGGGATTTCAATACATTAGACTTAATGAATTTCTTTGGTATAAAAACATTGAGATTATATTATGATAAATTGAATTATTTTAGATTAAATTCATATTTGATGGTCTTGATATTGTTGAGATATAGTTAGGTATCTGTCCTTAGAGAAAATACCAGGGTATCCTGAATTCCGGGGCTGCCTTGTGCTAATAGTTAGGTACCGGAGTGGTATCGTAGTATCTTGAGTCCCGAAGATATCTTGTGCTGATGGTTAGGTATTGGAGTAATACCGATGTACCAAATTAGAGCATAATGCGAGGTATCTTGTGCCGATTTATATATCTTATATTTTTTATATTCACATGATGACTATCGAGACGATGAGGATGAGATAAGCTGGCAGATTATTGAATATAAGTCTATTAGGCTAAGCGGAACCTGAATAAGTCAATGATTGAAAATGTAGCATAAATGAATTTAATAATAACTAAAATGACAATGTGTTTATTTTATTGAGTACGTTGTGACTGTTGGATATTGAATATGCATTGCCAATATTACTTAAATTTTTACTTCATTATTCTATCTTTTTGTTCCCTATTGAGATACTAAATATTGATATATAAGAGCAAAGTCAAGTGACCCTTATTGAGTAGGCAATTCATCCCTTACTATTATATTTTTCTTGAGATTTAGAAACTATTAACAACTCTAGTGCTCGAGATTGGGTTTTAAGGTGTTAGGTAGGGTTAGTAGGATGATATTTTGTTCAATGGGTGGTTGATTTAAGCTATGTTGTGTTTACTTTAGAGAGCTTTCTTTTGTATTGAGATGCATGTATATAGATTGACTTATTACAAGTAGATAATAATTTTTGAGATGGATATCTATATATATATATGCATTATACAGATAGGTTTTGAGACTAGTGATTACTGTTTGGATATAAATGAGAATTATATTGAAATCTGCATTGAATATCCATATTGAAATAGAATGTTTATGACTAATGATTGTAATTTTAGAAATATGAAAGTTTATATTGATTAATTGTTTAGAGTGGAGAATTTCGGTCAGATGTATGGTTTGGATGAATTGTATAATAACTATATATATGGTTTATGGACAAGTTTATAGAACTTATGATTAAATTGTGTTTATGATAATTTTATGGTTTAAAGTGTGATGTAAGTTTGAGGAGTGCTATGCTATCAATGCACATAGTTTTCCAACAACAAAAAGATAAAAATGAAAGAACATCTCGGTCTTGCTGGAGAGTTGGATATTAAGCAAGTGCTTACTATTATTATATATTCCAAAACTTGTAATATTGTAGATGCTTTCCTCTTATCTTCCACCAACTAAGATAAAAAATGATGCTTTTTCTCCGATAATTGATAAGAGTGGAGATATAATGGCACCTCGGTATTATCCGAATTAAAAAATGGCATTAAAAGTGAATTAGTGAATAAATTATTATAAAAACTAATCTCCATCACTTTCTTGTTAAATTTATATAAGTTGGAATTTCCAAAATATTTTTGGAGAGGAAGAGAGTTTGATTATTATCATTATTTTAATATTTTATATTAAATTCAATTTTAATTAAATTTATTATTAACTAATTATATAATAAATATTATTTTATTATTTTTATTATACATTTAATTTTTATAATATTTTTATATATTTTTATTATTTATACATTTTATTACTTTAGGTTGTTACGATAACGGTCTTTTAAAACATTCATTATATATGAATCCAATGAAGTCTAAAGAGATGTTTAGTTGGGTTGTAGGTTGTAGTTTTTTGTTGTGGTTATTGTATTTTTGTATTGGTAATTGTGTTTTCTTTATCGATTTCTGTACTATATTAGTTTGTTTCTTTATCGATTTTTGTGTTTAGAAAAACAGGAAACCAAAACTACAAACAAAAACCAAAGTAAACAAGCCCTAAAGGGGTATGTGTGACTATTTAGTCTCTAAGCTTTCAAGAAAAGAAATGGATTTTGGAGAGCTTAAGGAAACAATAGAGAGAGTGGAGATGGTTGATGCACGTGCTCACAACCTCATCACCATTGACTCTTTATTCCTGTTTATTTTCGCCTTCTCCGAAGCTGTAGATGAGGCCTTGTCTTTTGCTCCTCATTCCCTCTCCTACAAGGTGTGCAAGCGTTAATATGTAGGTGTGCATGCGTTGATGTCAAATAAATCCTTGTATGACCATTCCACGTTATGCAATGGTATTGGTTCTACTTTGTTGTTTTGTAGAGAAGTTTGAGGGAAATAGCTGAGTTGTATGGGTGTTAGAATTCGTTACAAGCTGTTGATGAGTACCAGAGGTTTAATGGGTTGGAAACTGTTGCCTCAAAATGCTTTCAAGCCAGGAGAATCTCTTCAATTCTTGTCGATGATGGGTTGAAGTGTGATAAGAAGCACGAGGTTGAATGGCATAAGAGTTTCTCTCCTTTTGTTGGTCGGATATTAAGGATTAAACATTTGGCTGAGGAGATACTGGATGAGGTTAGATATGTTTCGCCTTTTTTAATGTTAACTTTATTAAGGATTCCACAGTTTCTATAGATTATTAAAGATATTACTTAGATTACAACAGATATTCTATAGATTACAGTATATTACAACAAATATTTCAACATATATTCTTTTCTATTCTGCTGCTATTATGTTAAAGATTTGGCTGTTATTGTTGATATCCTTTAGGATTACGCGTTCCTTGTAGATATTCTTATCTTTATCACCAATACTTATCTCGTATTGTATAATTCTATATATAGAAATTTGATGTACTCAAAACATAGTGAAAACAATATTATTTTCCAATCCTGAATTCTCAGATTTTATATGGTATCAGATCCAGAATGACTTTAAATACCAACACACAAGTTATTCCTCCTTCCCCTTCATGATCTACCTTTACCCAGCTCAATTTTCCCATCAAACTAACCTCTATAAATTACTTTGCATGGAAAACTCAGCTAGTTCCCTTATTGAACTTTCAAAACTTAATGAGTTCGTTGATGGCACTACAACTCCTCCTCCCAAAACAATTATGTCCAATGATAATCCTCCTTCTGCTATTGATAATCTGGCCTATTAAGAATTGTTTCGAAAAGATCAAATATTACTCTCATGGCTTCTTTCTTCTCTAACCGAAGAAGTGTTCCCATATGTTATTAGTCTTTCATACTCTCAAGTAGTTTAGACAGCTTTATCTGATACTTTTAAAGTAGTTTCTCAAACAAAACAACTACAGTTGCATGTTGAACTCAACGAAATGAAGAAAAATGATCTCTCGGTTACTCAATATCTTCTCAAAGCCAAAACTCTTGTAGATGAATTAGCTGCCACTAGAAGACCATTAACCCCAGCAAAATTCAATCCCATTGTGTTCTGCAATATTGGTTCTGAATTTCGAGAAATTTTTGCTGGACTTAACCTGCATGCTACACCAGTCACATTCAATGAACTTTACAGTCAACTTGTTGCTCATGAGCTATTAACCAAGAGTTATCTGTCTTAATCTCACCTTGCAAATATTGTCTATCAACCACCACTATTACCAGCACCCTAATCTCAACCATAACCACCTCGACCTCCAACCACAAATCCTGTTTCCAACTATTCTGTTGGCCCCAGTCAACTTAACAGACAACATAGAGGACTTGCTTATCAAATATGTGGATTCAATAACCATACTGCTATGTTTACAGGCATAGATATCAACAATTTAATTAAGACTCTTCATCATCTTTCAGACTTGGTGCACTGCAAGCCAATATCACTTTTCATCAACCATATGTCCCTCCATCCATTCATTCATATGCTACACCTCAATCTGCCATTTCTCCAGTTCATAATTGGGTTGTTGTCATAGGTGCTATAGCTCATATCACTCCAGACCTTGGTGTGCTCTGTCGTCCACATCAATATAGTGGTACAGATCAATTAATTGCTGCCAATGGTAAAGGTCTTCATATTTCACATCAAGGCATTGCATCCTTTTCCACTCTATCTCATAATTTCATTTTATATAATACACTATATGTTCCTACTATTTCTAAGCCATTAATTTCTGTTCAAAAATTCTACAATAAGAACAATTGTTATTTTGAATTTTGGCCATCCTTCTTTCTTATCAAAAACCAAAAAACTAAGCAGGAGCTCTTGAGAGGTGTCAATGAACATGGCTTGGATCTGTTTCCACCAAAATTTTCTTCTTTCCCTACTGCAGTACTAGTTCATTATGCACCATATGATGTTTGGCATTCTAGGTTGGGTCACCCTTAAACACGTATAGTCACCAAGATTGTCCAAAAAAACAAATTGTTAGTGTCCACTTCAGTGTCTTCCTCTACATGTTTGTCAAGTCATATGGAAAAGTTAGCGAAAATTCCATTAGCATCAGTAGAGCATCATGCCACCTCTCCACTAGAAATTGTCTTTTATGATATATGGGGACCTTCCCCTATTATCTCTAATATTGGTTTTTAGTATTTTATTTTATTTATTGATGATTTGACACGATTTACTTGGATTTTCTTTATAAAAAATAAAAGTGATGTTTACGAAGTATTTTTGAATTTTAAAACTATGGTTGAAAAGCAATTTAACACACATCTTAAATCTTTTCATTGAGATTGGGGTAGTGAATATCAATGTCTAAATAAATTCTTTTCTTCTAATGGCATCATTCATAGAATTGTTTGTCCATATACCCATAAACAAAATGGCATCACTGAACGCAAAATTTGTCATGTTTTTGACACAGGATTAATTCTCTTAACCCATTGTTCTCTTGATTTCTGATACTGGCCCTATGCTTTTGATGTTGTCGTTTCTTTAATAAATGGGATGCCAACTCCAATTTTTCAATTCAAATCCCCATTTATTTGTTTATATGGTCATAATCCCAATTATCATGATCTTAAAATATTCGATTGTAGTGTTTATCCTCTTCTTCGACCTTATAATTCTAGGAAATTTAGTTTTTGCACAAAATGTTATGTTTATCTTGGACCTTCTACTTCCCATTTTGGTCATCAATGTTTAGATTTAAGTTCTGGTTATATAATTCCTTTTTTCTCGTCAAATCCATGCTTCCAATTCTATTCAAGCACTTCAATTCTAGTAGATCACTCTCCTTAGTTGAAGTTAGTAACAAGCCATGTTACTTCACCATCTCCAGGTAATCTTCTTCATTTAAATTCTCCTTCCTCATCTCCTCCACTCACACCTACCTCACCTTCTACTAGTCCTAATCCATCATCTACTCCTTCTTCTAATTTATCTCCCCCTTCCACCAGCTTAAATTTAGACGTTTATCTCTCCTTTTATCCTACTCCATAACCAAATCAACTTCTCCATCCCACTATGTCCCTTATACCTAACTAAATATCTCTTCTCTGCACTCACCCTATGCAACTTTGATCAAGCATAATGCAATGCTTAGTTGCTCTCTTAACTACACCTTCTCTTCCAAACAATTGCACCATTACCTTAAACTAAACCCATGCCTTTCAGTTAAGCATGCAAACATCAAGTTTGGCAAGATGCCATGCAAAGGGTGTACGATACCTTAATGGAGAACCACACTTGGTCTCTTATTCCAAAGCCTACAAATCAAAATATTATTGGCAATAAATAGATCTATAAAATTAAATGAAATCCGAACAACTCCATCTCTCGCTACAAAGCCAGTTTTATTGCCAAAGGCTATAATCAACAATATGGATTTGATTATGGGGATACATTCAGCCCTGTGGTGAAAGCAACAACAATTAGAATTATAATTGCTCTTGCTGCCATATTAGATTGGTACCTTCAGCAAATTGATATATCCAATGCATTCTTACATGAAAATTTAGAAGAGACAATTCTCATTGAGTAACTCCAAGGCTTTATTGATTCAAAACTACCACCCCATTTTTTTTTTTTTTTTGCAATGTTCTCTTTATAGCTTGAAACAAGCACCTTGTGCTTGGTTTCAACGCCTCAGTTCCTTCTTACACAAACTTGGGTTCAAGGTATCAAAGGTAGACCCCTCTCTTTTTATTTTTCACCATGGTTAAGATATTATTTTAATGTTTATGTATGTAGATATTATCATTATCACTAGATCCTCTTCACATTTAATTGATCAATTTATTGTGCAACTTAAATCTGAATTCCTTGTCAAAGATATTGGTCAATTGTAATACTTCCTTAGTATCTAAGTGCAATGGTCATCTATAGGCATTATTCTAAATTAACACAAATATATTCTTAACTTATTGTCCAAGATAGGTTTACAAGATGCAAAAGGTTGTTTGACTCCTATAGCTACTTCACCACCATTAAGCAAAGAAAGTGGAGATTTATTTGAAGATGCTCAACTTTGTAGGCAAATTGTGGGAGTTTTACAATATGTAACATTTACCAGGCCAGATATTGTGTTTGTAGTCAATAGTTTAAGTCAATTCATGCATAGCCTAACTGATGTACATTAGACGACAGTTAAGAGGCTTCTACAGTACCTAAAACATACTATTAAATGACTTTTCTTTGCCCATAAAAGCATCATAACTCTACAATGTTTTTTTATAGTGATTAGGATGATTGTCCTGATGATAGATGCTCCACCAGTGGCTATGCCATTTACCTTGGTAATTCCTTGGTTTCTTGGAGTGATAAAAAGCAACCCACTATTGATCGATCTTCATCAGAGAGTGAATACAAAGCTATTACTAATACAACAACTGAACTTATGTGGGTTCAGTCTCTTTTAAATTAACTTAACTTTTCCAGCTCTTCCAAGCCTATTCCCTAGTATGAAAACATAAGAGCCATATATATATATCTACAAATCTAGTTTTCCATACTCGTACTAAACAAATTGAGTTGGATTATCGCTTAATTCGTGAACAAGTCTCACTTGGTAACGTTACTGTTGGTTTTTTTGTCTAGCAAGGACCAAATTGGTGATATTTCTATCTAGCCACTAGGGTTTGTCCATTTCAACAATTGTTTTCCAAACTTCGACTCATCACTCGCCCACCATTGACTTGAGGAGGTTTCTTAATGATTCCAAGGTTTCTGTAGATTACTAAAGATATTATTGTAAATTATAGTAGATTTTCCACATATTACTACAGATATTTCAGTGGATTACAACAGATATTTCAATAGATATTCTTTTTTAACTTAATCCCTAAAGTACATTTAAGGGTGTAAGGTTTGCATTATTTTGTAAATGGTTCAATTCACATGTACATAACTAATGTGGGATTCTTAACAGTATGTCTTTCTTGAATTTTTCATCCTTTTTCCACAATTTTTATTTCACATAACTAATTCTTGTGTTGAAAAATTGGTGTTGTTATGCAAAAAATTTCGATGTTTCTATGTTGCTCTAGATTCCAAGGTTATGCCAAAGCATTCCTTATTTTGTTCTCTTTGTAATAATAGAGGAAATGCCAGATGGATCAACCTGGACACTCGATAAGTTCTCTGAAACATTTGTAGGGAACTTAAAATGATATCCTTTGGTCAACTTTGGAAATCTTCTGTTATAATTATTTTCCATGAGAATTAGAGCTTCTTGTTATAATTGGTTCCATATAGTCTCTTATAGTTGCTCATGAGATAGCTGGTTTGAAAAGCTTAGCTGCATACCGTAGTGGTCTACACATCAACACACATGTATTTAGAAAAGATGCTGAGGAAGGCCTTTCTGAAGTTTAACACCATGAGTGGGCTGTAGATTGAAATTTTCCCGGTCTCATCAAGGCATATTCTAGCCAAGCTTCTATTCTTAGATGGGAGGCCAGTTTGTATAACGAGTAAAAGCTTAATTGACTATATTTTTACACATAGTGTTGAAGTTGCTGTCTCCTTCAACTTGTATCTCTTATAGCTTTGGTGACAAAGATCGTGATTTGGGTTATTCCAACCTCCTTCATTTGTGAATGCTTCTTGAAGACAAGTGCTTTTTCTAAGTGTCGTCTAGTTCTTTTACATGCATCATATCCCTTTTCAAAGGAAGCATCATATTTAGCCTCTGTTTATTATCCCCCAGGTAAAATTATTATTAACTGTTACATCTAGGCGATACATTGTGATGTAAAGCTAGTGATTTTCCTTGGAACTGATTGAATGCTTAAACTTTCAGGTTTATCTTGATTTTGGTTTGGCAATTCCCAAACTTAGCATGCATGGAATGACATCTTCAGTCAACGAACTCCTGGAGCTAGCTCCTATAAAGAAGGTGAAAACAGCCCCACTCTAGAGAATATTAAAGGGTAATTAGTTAGTACTAGCATCCTTTGAAATTCTCCTAAAATGATTGCCACATGTTTCATCTCTAATTGTGATCCTTTTACAATATCGTGGGAGACATGGAGTTAAGGTTAGGTAGATATGGACATTTGATATGCTTTTAGATTGGAAATATGAATTTGCTTTAAGTTGATTCTACACACACACATACAAAAGGGAAAGGAGAAAACAAGGAAATAGAAGAGGACTTTATCCTATGATTTGTTTGCAAAATGATGAACTGAGCTTTGCCTTTGATGTGCATTTTGTTCATTAATTGTCAAATGAGATTTAATGGTAAAGGTAAACAAACCTGCAGATAATGTCTAGCAGTGATGGCTATGTGTTTCCTGAAACATATTACTTAGGTTCGTTGAAGTCCTTGGAAAGTTCGGTTCATTAAAGTCCTTAGAAAGTTATACTATGTTCAGTCTTCCAAATCAATGTTTCTTCTGCTCGAAATGTCATTCATGTCAAGATTCTATTAGTACAATCCAATTTCTCTATGAATACCTATGAAAGAGTTTTTTTTTAATGTCTTTACACTCTTTGGACCTCTGATTGCCTCCCATTTATATTGTGCATGAGAGCTTTTGACCTAATTCTAGAAATTTGCATGATTTATAAATTACTTGTGTAT
>JAOXYD010171764.1:0-10035 GCA_028565735.1 Pinacopodium congolense | reverse complement strand
ATCAGCTATCGCAACAATTTATCCATATTACACTTTCCTCATCCTTATCCAGCTTGGTCATTGACTCCTTACCACTTATAATTGAATTTTCCTTATCTTACTCCCTTGAATGCACTTCCATAATATTGAACAGACTTACTTGCTTGTGTTTTACAGATAATTCAATAAATTTCCCAATCCATGTTTGCTTTAATGCTTTCTTGAAGAGTCTCTGTACTCTTAAGTTGAGCCTCCATACTATCAAGTTAAGCTTCTAACTTTGATATAAATTTAACTATTAGCTCTTCTAATTCGACTCCTCTTCTTATTGCTATTGATACTAACTCTGTAAGATCTAGCTCAAAGTAAGCTTTATCAATCCATAAATGATCTAGATGATGCATCCTATTGAATCTATATGTGTCACTTCCATGATCCTTATATTCCATCCAATTGTCTTCCCATCAATTAACCTAAGTTATGTGGTTATCATACCACTAGTAATATAGATGGTATTGCATCTCTATTTCATTAACTACCCATGGCGAAAGAAAGATAACCATGTGTATAATTCAAGCTAAAAAAAAATAAAATAATAATAAAAACTAAAAAAATAACAAAACAAATTCTATACTAATCAACACTAATAAATCCTTAGTATTACTAAGTTAGATCCCTAGTAAAAGTGTAAAAAACCTGTTAGAATCTAACTATATTCTAATTCTATTATAATCTAATTGAAAATCAACTAAGGGAAGCACAATCTATCAACAAGTAGTGTAAAATAGTTAATACATAGTATCATATCCGTCGAGGGTCTAATTGTAAGAACAAAATCAACAAGTGTTTAATTATCTAAACAACTCCAAATTGATTATGTAATAATAACTAAGAAAATAGATTAAAAAACGATGTTTAATCTAAACATTTGCTAATGAATCAAGAGTTCACAAAGGATAAGGCTACATAAGGCTTCAGATTTCAATGGGTTAATTAACTAATTATTAAGTGTTGGATAGACTCAGGGTATTCTTCACTTGAACAAGGCATTACTAATGGTTATAGAATCAAATTTTCTCTTTTAGGCTAAATTTATTCATTTTGTCTATAAATAAATTAGAGCAAAAAGGCATGAAATTCAAGAACCTTAAACCTAAGGTCTTTAGATGTAAGAACCCTCACAAAAATTTTTAAAGCTTGATTTACTTTTAGATTTAATTATATTACCTTATTAACTTTCCAATAATTAAAAGTTAGGATTGAAAATCGCTTATTTATCTAGCAATTTAACTTAGATGGCTAATTTAATCAAGAAAAAATTAAGCTCTTAATTAGATAAAAATCTTCCAGTTATAAAATAATAACCCATCCATTCTCCTAACCCTAGTTAAAAAAATTTAAGCACACATATTCATCAATGAAATCAAAGATATAATATGAAAACACATTCACTAATGAAAAGGAAAGAGTCAAAATAAAAGAGGAAAGAAAGAGTTAAAAGAAATACATCTGAATTTGGTCCATCCCAATTGTAATCCTTGCTTCCCAATCTACTTTGAATTCTCTTCACAACCCTAACCAAATAACAAAATGCAAGGAAAGAACAAAAAAAATCTAAACGTATAGAAAAACAAAAGCCCAATTAATAATAAGAATTGAAACTTCTCACATAACTCACCATTAGGGATTAAATTCATAGGGTTTTTAGATGTTAATTGATGTAAATTTACCCCTAAAATCATTTTAATATGTTTAACTATTGATTGAAAATTTTTATTTTGCAGGATTGAAAGTTAATTGATGATTGTTGAAGAATGAATGAAGAAATACACAAAATGAGGTGAAATTGGGCCTGTCTAAACTTAATACGGTGGTTTGGAAAGATGACTGTATGCATCCTAAGACTCCCGTATGCATAGCCATAATTTTGAATATATATGGCAGTCTTTTAACGTCATATGCATCCAGTCAAACTGTCATATTGATCACAAACCAGCATATCTTGACAGAATTGCCATATTTTCAGCTGCGACATGTCTCTACTCCATTTTATTGACTTGGGACATCAAGTGAACCTGTGCTAGAGCTTTCTAAAGGAGAGTAAACATAGAAACACACAGACATTTGAGAAAAATCAAATCTATAACTTAGAGAAAGAAGCTCTTCCTTCTTTCTTAGTTTTCCTTAGATGTTTTAGGCTTTAAACACTTGTAATTCAAGTTTTAGATTGGTTTTGGAGTTATTGTTTTTTGGAGATTTAAGCCAAGACATATGTCTGAGTTTGTAAACCATTATAGGGGATTTCTTTACTTAGATTATCACTTTATTTCCTCTATTTTTTAGATTAATCATGTTCATGCTCTTACACTTACATTTTTTTAATGTCCATTGATTTTTCTGTTAGTTTTACAAATTTTGAAGCTGTGTTGATGCCTAGATCATGTTGAGGAGTTCAAGAATTGTCCAAGAGCTTTCTAAGACTATTTTGTAACTTCCAAACTACTTATTTCAGGTTATATTTTTAGATCTATCAACATATGTGGCTTACGATGTATGTTTTGTATGTGTTTGACGATCATGCGCGGCTAAATCCATTTTCCAACTTAGGATTAGTGTTTTAATGTTTTAGAAGAACTTAAAGAAATGTAATAAGGTTTGAATTTGTTTATTGAAGTTTTTAAAGTTCTAATTTTGGATTGATCACCTAAGATTAGAGTGAAAGATAATCTAGGATCCGAGAAATTTACTTAGAATTTTGAAAAAATCATTGAAAAAACAAATCAATCAATGAATGACCAAACTTTGATTATTTGTAAGAGTTAGAGATTTGAAACCGTAAATCTAGAAATCACTTTCTTGAAATTAAAGCCCATTGGCTAGATTTAAAGCACAACCACACTTTAAACTATGTTTCATGGAGAAAAGACATAAGTCTTAATCATTGATTTTTCTTGAATTTGTGAAGGAACTCTAATCTAGTATTTTATTTGATAATTTACAATAATTTATAAATCATTTTATAATTAAAAATTACAAGATTTGAAGCATTTTAGGTTAAGTTAGTAGTTTTTATATTTTTAATAATTTAAGTTGGAATTTCGTAGATAATTATAATCTAATTAATCTAGTTCTTAACCAACAACATCAATTTTTTTCGTGGGTTCGATACTAAGAGTCTTAAAAATACTTGATTATATTACTTATTCGATAGGTGCACTTGCCTTTACTCACGTTGGTTTTCACTTAAATTCATTTTAGTTTTCACAGTAAAATTAGTTTAAAAGAACTTTCATTTTTGTAATCATTCATCCAAAGAACAACAAGTTTTTTATGCCATTATCGTGGAAAACTTATTTTGGGTTAATATTATAAAAATTGGTGTCAATTACTCTAAGGTGTAAATATTGCAAATATTATGTCTAGTTGTTTCTTTTTCTTTATTTCCATTTTTGTTTTTATTTACTTCTTATTTCTTTGAGATTGATTCTTAGCATGTTCTTATCTTGAATATATGATTAGTAAGAATCAATTTAATGTAGAAATGGAACGCCATGAGCACTTGGTTCTTCAACCTTATAAAGAATCAACCATGTTGGAATTAATTATGCAAAGTAGGGGTGCTCCTAAGTGTAGCATTGTTAGACCTAGGATAGACTTAAATAATTTTAAAATTTCACATATTCTCATTTCCATGATTAGGTCTTTTCAATTTAGTGGTTCATCCTTGGATAATCCAATTGATCATTTAAGAAATTTCTTGGACATACGTGATCTCTATAAACATTGTAGTGTTTTAGATGATGTACTTAAACTTAAGTTATTTCCTTTTTCTGTGCAAGATAGAGCTTGCATATGGTTGAACACTTTTCCATCTAAATCCATCACAACTTAAGATTATCTTTCTAATCTCTTTTTAGCTAAGTTTCCCCCCCCCCCAGTCAAGATAGCTAAATTGAAAATTTTGATTTCAACTTTTGAGTAAAATGAGGGTGAGAGTTTACATGAGTCTTGGGATTGATTAAAGAGGTACCTGCTGAATGCCTAATGCATAACTTAACTATTTGTGAGCAAGTGCATATCTTCTATTTTGGACTCATACCTTCCAGTTGTAGTCTCATAGATGTTGTTGCTGGAGGCACTATAATGAGCCAAACCTGAAGTGAAGAATACGAATTAATTAAGGAAATCACATCTAATAGCTTTCAGTACATTTTTAAGCCTTCTTGTAGGAAACCATTTAGAGCTCATGCCATTAATGAAACCTCAACTTTACAAGCTCAATTGGTAGATCTTAGTAAGAAATGGGAAGGTTTACAAGGTCAAATTGGTAGTGGTTTATTCCAAGGTCTTATACCTCATGATTTTTATAGTAGTTCCTTTCATGCTTCTATAGATTTTCAAGTAAGACTTGTTTATGCCTTTGATCCTAGTCAAGATCATTCTTTTTATACTAGGCAAGGAGTGGACTCTTACAAACTTTCTAAGGAGAGCTACCCCACTTTTCCATGCAATTCTCATGAATACTACCAAAATTTCCATGTCAATCCTCATTTTGAATTCCCTTCTAACCCAACTAGGGAAGAAAAGTCTAATCTTGAAGATACATTGATGAAATACATCCAAAGTAATGAGTCTAGGATGCAAAGTCAAGAAAATTGAATTAAACGTTTAGAGACTCAAGTAAGTCAGATTACACGAATTTTAGATGAACAGTTACCTTAACCCTTACCTTCTATGCTTGAACCTACCCTTTAAGAGGACCTTATGATCATCAATGTACAAAATAGTCAAGAAATTGGGGGTGTAAGTGAAGAAAAGAATGAAAGTGAAGTGATGGAAGAGAGCCAATGAGTTAAAGAACTTCATAATGAAAAGGATTTACCTAGGTTATTTACTGACTCTAATGTTTAACCTTATCAACATAGGATTCCATATCCACACAGATTAGATGCCCAATCTAGATGATCTGCGTAATTGTTTCAAAAATTGCACATACCTTTGTTTACTTTATCCCAAATAGATGGGCATTTAATTAAAAATCAATCCATAGTCAATGAGTTGGAGAGTTCTTATCCTAACTTGAGAGAATTTCTTATGGCAACAATTACTCATGTTAATCTAACCCTATCTGTTAAATGTAAGCCAACTGAGTTAGAAGTTTGTAATATGGATAGTGATGATGATTTTCTAATTCATTTTGGAAATCATGAGGTGAATTTTGTGGATTGAAAGGAAAGTCTTAGAATTGAAAGTGAAAATGTGGATTTAGGAATAGACGAAAGTGTTTATGCCTTCATGTTGAATGATCAAATAGATAATACATTTGTTGATTTCATTGGTGTTGAAGATGCTTTTCAAGCTCAAAGCAATGTTCATGATGAATTTGTCAAACAAAATAAGGTTGAATTTGTCAAACAATTTCATAGGTGTTCATACTTTTAATTCAGGGCCAAACATCGTCATTCATGACCTTTTTCCATGGTATTTTCAAAATCAAGAGTGATTAAAGACCAATTTCCAAAGGTTACCATTCTTTCAAAGGCCTTAGAAACCCTTCAAAATGTGGCCCATTTATCTTCCACAAAGAATAAGATGAAGCTGATAGCTTCTGGACCAAGGAAGAGACATAAAATTCTCTAACCTTAAGGTCCAGTTAAAAGACCTTAAAGAAGTGCTTGTTGGGAGGCAACCTAACCCTAATTTAAACTCTTTTAATTTTAATTTGGTGTATTTTCATTTAAGTTTAAGTGTTGAATCCTTTTATGTGTGTTTGAATTAAGCTTAGTTTATTTTCCTTAGTCTTTTTCTTGTTTTTGGTGTATTTCATTTGATTTTAAAGTGTTTTTAATTTTTATTTTAAGGCAATTTGATGACCGATAAATTCGATTTTTTCGAAACAACGTTTAGGAACAAGTTAGGATCAATTTGGAGCTAATTTTGAGTTTAAATTATTGAAAATATTGAGTCAACAGACTTAATACGGTTGTCTGTTTGACCCTCGTATTAAGCTATTGATCCCAGTATTAGAGTGCACCCCAGTATTAGAGTGCTAGTTAAGGCTATATAAGGTTGTCTTAGACTACCGTATTCAACCTTGAATCACCATATCCAATCGAGAATAGCTATAAAACATAGAAACCCTCTCTTCTTTTATCTCAACTATCGTTTATCCCCCTTCCTCTTTAAATCCAATTTTCTTGCTTGTTTCTTAACCAAATTTAGTGATTTTGGTGTCATTTTGTCGAAAATTTCATTGTCTATCTGATTCTACCACTCATTCACTAACAATCTTCAAGAAATCACATAAAAAGTTCTAGAAAACACCTTCAATTCATTATTCATGTTAGTTTGCGATCGATATGGGACCATAGACTACCTTTGATCAAAATCCAAGAAAGCGACATGCTTCTACTCTGACCCGTTTTATGACACCCAAGAATGTTTCTTGGTTCAATTCACATTAAACAAAAAAATTTATTTATGAGTGACTAATTCACCTAAATTTGGAGGCACAATTTGATGTTTTTGGTGCTTTCTATGCCTTAGGCTGGGAACTAGTTGTCACTTTTATGGGGATTTGTTATCTTGATTTAGTTCGCTAGTTTTAGGTGAACATTGAGGATAAAAGACGAAGTGGCTACGATCAAAATCTTCATTATGGTGTGAGGTACTCCTATTCATCTAACCCATGCTTTTCTTTCTGCATTTTTTAATGTGAAAAATGAGGGAGATGTTTATGTGAGGGCACATGGTGATTTTATTAGTTCAAATATTGGTTTTTCTTTATGTTTGCAACTACTACCTTAGGCTTGGTTAGGAGCGAGGAAGCATCTGATTATCGTTATACTTAGTTCTAATGTTGTCCCGAGGTTGAGTAGTTTGAACAAGGTAAGGCTGAGCGATGCCTATATTCTGTATAAGATGCTTCATAGATTTGGGAATGTCTCGAGAGTACCTCTTTTTATATTTCTTATCACTTCTATGAAGGAGGTTGTTAGGATGTAAAAATCAAGAAAGACCTTCTGTTTTTCATGCTTACTGAATTGGATTATTCGAGAGGTAGGAGTTAATATTAATTCCGTGCCATCGGTGGATAAGGTTGCTCGTAATTGGATTACCGTTGGCACTATAGAGCTTTGGATATTTGCTCGTAGAGACAGATTGTGGATGCGTATGCAAGAGGATGAGTAACCTAAGAAGCCATCAGCTCCTGATGTTACACAGGCACTTGTAGAGGAAATGGGTGCAGCTTCCTTTAAGGCCACACAGAGTGTTCATCTACCTCACCGACCTTCCCTAATTGCCACTTCCTTTCCAACACCACCACCACTGTTTGATGATCCTCAGGTTGTGATGATGCAATATCTTATTAACATGGAGACCCGCATATGTGCTATGATCTTTGATTTACGTGAGGTGGTAAATGCTCGTTTTAATCTTTTATAGTAGTAGGTGGATGCTTTGACTACTCGTTTCCAGAGCCATGAGGATTATTAACATGCTAGAGATCGGGATCGTCCTGACTTTTAGTTATTTTTTATGATTGTTTACTTACATTGCTTTAGGTTGTTTGCTTTTGTTTGTTTATTTTTTGCATGTTGTTCTTTCGATTTCATAGTATAGGTTGTTTTCTTTTACTTTGTCAGATTTGATCACACTATTTTGCTCTAGTTTGGACTCCTTGGTTGTATTTTGATCACATTTCTATACGAGTGGTTTTTCTTCTACTTTGTCGGATTTGATGGCTCTATTTTGCTCTATTTTAGACTCCTTGGTTGTATATTGATCACATTTATATACGAGTGGAGCTTTCTTTTGTTTTATTCTATGTTTAATCTTTTTATTGCTGTCAATTCATGTGAATACATTCATCAGATCATCAGAAGCATATCAAACGGGTGTACTTCATTCCTACCTCTCCTACTTTATGCATTTTATTTGGTTTTATAAATAATGAGGAAAATGATTAACTTAAGTGTGGGCAAGGGAATTCATAATTCATACTTTATTAAAAAAATTGAGTAGTGTTTTGTTTAAAAGTGACTTGAGTATTGTTTTGTTTAAAAGTGATTTAATTTATCATCAATGTCATCATAAGCTATAAATTGTGGAATTTTTTTTTTAATATGATACTTATTATTATCTTTGTTTTCTTTTGAATTCAATTTTTTTAAAATTTAAAATTTTATATGATTGATGTTGCATTGGTTAGGTGACTTAAAAATTTTGAATGATTTTCAAATGATTTTACTTTGTAAACCAATGGTATAAATGCAAGTGCACCTATTGCAAAAGTAATATAATGGAGTAAATTTAAGACTCCAGTTGTCAATCCAATGGGGAAAATTTTAGCTTAATTACTAGGTTTACCAAATTTCAATTGTTGCGTTGGTTAGGTGACTTTAAAATTGACGGGTGTTCAAAATGATTTTTACTTTTAAAACTAACGTATTTTTTAGGCAAGTGCACATATCGCAATAGTAATAAAGTGGAGTAAAATTTAAAACTCTGAGTGTTACTTAATTACCAGGTTACTTAGATTACTATTATTTAGGAAAAAGCTAGAAAAATTGATTAAAAATTGGAAAAGGGTAAAAATTGGAAAAGGGTAAAAATTGGATATTTAGGCTTAAACACTTTGAAAACGATTTTTAATTGCTTCTGAAAAATTCTAAAAATTACCAAATGTTTAAAGGAGCTATGGATTAGATGTTTGATGATTTATTTGAGTTTAAAAATAGATTTAATGTCTGATTAAAGTCCTTCACGAAATCAAAACAAAGCTATGGTTAAGACTTTGCTTTTTCTCCATTTAATCTTATTTAAAGTTTGGTTATGCTTTAAAATCAAGTAAATGGGCATAAATTACAAGAAGGTGATTTCTGAAAAATTAAGTCCATAACTCCAACTTTCATAAAAAATCTAGGTTTGGTCATGCAAGGATTAATTTATGTTGCTTATTGATTTTTCAATCAATTTAAGATGATTTCTCATGTTTAAACTATCTTTAATCCTAATCTTAAGCGGGTAGCTTAAAATTGGTAGTTTAAGATCTTCAACAAGAAAAATACAGACATATAAATGTGAATATAAACTCTAATAAAACATCAAAACATCAATTTATAGCAACAGATACATTTAGCCACACATTTGAATCTAAACATGCAAGATATACATTTTTCACCACATACTTAGCTAAATCTATGAATATGAGCTAAAATAAATAAGGTAGAAGTTACAAGATGTGTTTAGAATCCTTCTGAATAAGTCTGTAACTCCTTAGCTAGTTCTGGACACCACCACAGTCTGAATCCACAAGATCTAGCAAGAAAATCAAAGCATATGCAAAGATATACACATAAGAACTTAGTCTTCGATTTAATCCGAAAAAGAGGAGAATGTAATGAACAATCTGAGTTAGAAAACCCCCTATGATGATTTAGAAACTCAAATATGGATCTTAGCTGCAATATTCAATTTACAGAACTCAAAAATACAATCAAAAACTTGAAATTTAAGTGTTTGAAGCTTAGGCACTTAAAGAAAAAAATGAAGAGAGAAGCTAGATCTTCTCTCACTACTATGATCTGAAATCTCTCTAATGTCTGCGTATTATCTTGTTGTTTTAGCTCTATGCAGACTCTGGAAGACCACCCTCACATTCCAGGAGACAAGGGCATTAATGCAGATCACGCTAAGATTGAAATTTGGAAGATATGGTGCTGAAATTGTTAACTTAGAGTTCAACGGCACCCTGCCACCCTACAACGACACCCTCACAGGGTGCCGTTATAGCTCGAAACCTAGAGAGTTATACGGCCCCCTGTTCTTCAGCAATGGCACCCTCTCCTAGGGCCGTTAATGGTCAGCAACAAGAGGTGTTCTTTGATGATTTTGATCCAATCTACATCCTTAAGCTCCATTATGCAAATCAAACATTATAAGGCATCAATTAAACAATTAAACACTGAATTATGGCTCATAATTCAACAAATTAACCATGAAAATCATATCAATTTGACCCCTATCAATTCCCCCACACTTAAGCATTTGCTT
>JAOXYD010171753.1:0-10036 GCA_028565735.1 Pinacopodium congolense | reverse complement strand
GTTTTGGATGTATTTCTTAAAACAAAAATTTGAGATCTTTGATAAATTCAAGAAGTGGAAAACAAAGTTAGAGAACCAAAGGGGTAGAAAGATCAATTATTTGAATTCAAACAATGATATTGAGTACACAAATTCCCAGTTTTAGCAATTTTATAAGGTGTACGATATTCAGAGGCATTTACATTGTGTGACAAATCATAATAATAGAGTTTTGGAGAGGATGAATAGTTTAATCACTAAAGGGCTAGTTGTTGAAGAGTAAATGCGAGATTTTCAAAGTGTTTTTGAGGAAGAAGCTATAAATATTCCACGTTACCTTATACATATATCACCATAAATTTCACCAAATAAGAAAACTGCATAGTATAGACATGTATAGATGTGAATTATTCTGATTTAAGAATTTTGATTATTCTAGTTATGCATGCTTCTAATGATGAAAGGTCTAAAATTGACCTAAAGTCAAGAAAGTGTATTTTCTTGGGTCGTATGAAAGGAATTAAGGAGTACAAATTCTGAGATCTAACATTAAAGAAGGTGGTGATTAGTACAGATATAGTATTTAATGAGCATTCCATAATGTAGTAGATTCATAGAGAGAATGGTCTAGTGATAGAAGAAAGCAGTACTTGTTTAATAATAGTACAAATAGAACAAGAATGAGATACATTAAATGGTGATAAGGCTGAAAGTTCTAGTTTATGGGTTGAGAATTTAAGTTCACCTATGGAGAAGTAGCATAGTATAGTAACCTAAACATTCCATTAAAACCCAAGTTAAGTATGGATTTAAGGATTTGATTTCTTATGCACTTATTACCAATAATTAACATCTAGTTTCTTTTTAAGAGGCAACGAGAAGTCAGGAAAAGGATGGTTGGATGGGTGTGGGTGTTATAATAGAGGATATGGAATCCTTGCATAAGAACCAAACGTGAGAGCTAGTTAAACTTCCTTGAGAGAAAGAGTTATATGATGCAAATTGGAGTACAAAAAAAGATGGAAGTATCAAAGAAAGAGGAGAAAAGGTTCAAGGCTCAATCTATAGCAAAAGAGTATTCATAATAGAAAGGGATTAAATATGTTGAGATTTTCTCCCCATTAGTCAAACACACTTCCATTAGGGCAATATTAGCATTAGTATTTAGTTGGGATATGCATTTGGAGTAGATGAATGTGAAGACAATGTTTCTTTATAGTAATTTAAAAGAAAAAATTTATGTGAAGTAGACAAAGGGACTTAGCCAATTTAGATAGGAGTATTTGATGTGTAGATTTAAGAAATCATTGTATGGTTTGAAATAATCTCAACGTCAATGGTACAAGTGATTTCGCTTATACCTAATCAAACTTAACTATAAATGTTGTGAGTATGATCGTTATATTTATATTAAGAGCCTAACAAACAGTTCTTTTATTTTTCTACTACTATATGTAGATGATATTGATTAATGTTAAGGATTTGCTTGATGTAAATGAGTTGAAGTCTTTTTTAGGACAAGAATTTGATAAAAATGATTTGGATCTTACTAAGATGATTCTTAGAATGGAGATTTATATGTATACAAGCTCTAGAAAGTTATGGTTATTCTAAAATTGTTATATTGAAAAGGTTTTAGATAGATTTAATACGAGTAGTGCTAAACTTGTGAATACTCCATATGAGTAGTGCTAAACCTGTAAGTACTCCATTGGAAAATCATTTTAAATTGTCCTTAGAGTAAAACCCAAAGACAAATAGTGAGGTAGAATACATGTCTGCAGTTTCGTATTCTAGTGTCATGTGTTGCTTGATATACACGATGGTTTGTACCAGACTAGATTTAGCTCTTACTATTAGTTAGGTTAGCAAGTTCACGACATAACCTAGGAGACAGCATTGGGAAGTGGTCAAGTATATTTTTATGTATTTAAAAGGTATCACAGACTTTGAAATTCTATTTGGTAGTAAGCTTGGTGACACTTTAGTTATGGGGTATGTGGATTTAGATTATATAGTCGATTTAGATGATAAGAACTCTACTAAAAGGTATGTATTTACTTTTTTAGGGGGGTCTACTTATTGGAAATCAATAGTCTAATCCATAATTACATTATCAACAATTGAAGCAAAGTACATGGCAATCATTAAGGCTACTAAAGAAACTTTATGACTTATTAGTAAATATATGGTCACTTTACTCTTGAGGTTGTATGTAACAATAAGTTGTCAAACCTCGTTAAATCTGTATGTTCTTATCTCTTTCTCTCATTTTCTATTTAAACTCTCTTGCATATTTTACAACACCTAATTACTATCTCCAAAGCCAACATATAAGCATGATTAAGTTTCTCCATCATCTCTACCATGGATAGTTGGGAGTTCCATTGAAAAAATTGAGGGAATAGGAATGACTATATTTAGTGGAACAAGAAACATTCACCAAAATCATTGATGTAGGGTTTGGAGCCTTTATAAGTAAGGATTCAAGCTACTAGCATCTTAATATGCAATTTTCTCAGAGAAGGAAGGTAGATAGGAAGAACACCTTTTATCTTGGGGATAATATATAGTCAAAAAAGAGGGAAAGCTCAATTGTTAACTCCCTTTCCACATGAAATCCATTCTTATAATTGTGGCTTATTGTCAAACTTTAAAGTCTTAAGGGTTTTATTGGATCTATATAGCATTTAAGAGGGAGAGAGAGTGAATTGAGTGATCTTAAAATTTTCTAAGTCTTTACCTAATTGAAAAATTCACCTTATAAAATGCATAATATGTACAAATATATTAAATCAATATCTCAATATAACTTGAAAAAAATACAAATTTATAAAGAGATCAGAAAGAGAAAGGCAAACCAAATTTATGGTGGTTCATTGAATAATCTATACCTACATTCCATCTCTAATCACTTATTCGAAATTCCACTATATCCATCTTCTTCATGGCTAGATATTCTCTTCACAACTTTAATTTTGACAAGCCTAATATTTCACTTTATTAATCCAAGTTCTTAGAAAATGTGTCTCAATAAGTCAAAGATAAATGCATACAAAAACACTTTAAGAAACTATTAAAAAAACCACCTAGATTGATCAATTTAATGCTTTACAACTCAATCATTTCATTTGATGCTCAGTAGATTCACTTGACCTATTATACAACTCCCAAGAAACTTATTTATAGATGAAAATCATTCAACTAGATGTTTATAGCCAATAGTATGCACCAAAACTTATTCAACCCTCAAAATCCCATTTAAAAATAGTTGTTGTTATGTAGATTTTTCACTTACTAGTGGGCCACTCAGGCTTATTAGTTAACCGGTCGCTTGTCAACTAGTATAACTACACTAGTCGACCAGTCTTTTCTTTGACCACCTATTGGTTGACTACTAACTCTAACACGAATCAACCAGTCTTACTAAAACCTGAATTTTCCTACTTTTAATGTTTTTTAGCTCATTCAAATTTCCTCAAAATTTTATCCAACTATTCTTTTTCATAAACTTTAATACACAAACATTTCAAACTTGTTCTTTAAAAGATTTTATTGTATCAAAAGGATTATTTAAAATTTTCTAAAATTTTTTTCTCATGATTATGTAACCTTTATGTAAAAAATCTAAATATAGATGCATATGCTTGATTTTGATCCTTGAACCACATTAAAAGGACTAAGATATGACTTATAATAAAAAATTAAAATTAAAATTAGTTAGAAACACCATCTTAATCCTTCAGCCTTCATTTTAACTTTATTCTTTATATATCATAATATTGCTCCAATGACTTTGATTTGTATCTTTCTACCCTTTTTCTCAATCCTATCTTTTGAATACATAAAAACAATAAAACCCTTAGTAATAAAGTTATTTTGTCATCATCAAAACCTAACTAAAATTTCCTTGGTTCAACAATCTTTCTTTTTTTAATGATGAAAAAATCATGTGATATTAAGAAAGTATAAAAATCAAAACATATGCTTAATAAACCATTTTAATCCAACCCTACTCAAATTTTCTCATCATTTATACAAAATCATGTGATATTAGGAAAGTATAAAAAATAAAAAATACTCAATAAACCATATTACTCCAATACCACTCAAAATTTCTCCTCCTTTATATTTTTCTTCACCTTTATATAATGTCAAAATCAACACAATAACCATAAGACCAAATACTCATGATCATCAAAAATCAAAATAAAAATCATAGTCATTAACATCACTGAAATTTAAGGTTCAAGCTTGCCCTAAATTCATTTATTATAACAACTCATCCTATATAACTAAAAAACGACATAAAATCAACAAACCCTAAAAAAAAGCAATTTAATATCACATTTCATCTCCCCCTTTTTTTAAATAATCAAAATAATATGCATAAAAACACAACCAAGCAAATATCATAAAGAATTGTCATCTATCATATCTAATTCTCTCCTAATCATGTAAGAACTATCTTCATTCATTGATTTAATAAAGTTATTTGCTAATTGATGAGTTGTATCCATAAATTCTAGTTTAATATCTTAATTTTTCATGTGATCTTTAATGAAATGAAATTGAATCCTTATACACTTTGACTTATAATGTTTAATGGGATTTTTGCTCAACTAAATGAAATTAGTTTTATCACACTTAATAGAGATCTTAGTAAGTTCTATGCCATATGCCATAAGATTTAAGCACAACAATTATCTACTATAACATATTTAGCTTCTACCATAGATAAAGCAATTGATTTTTATTTCTTAATAAATCATGAGACTAGTGTATTTCTTAAAAATTGTCATGTACTGGTAGTAATGTTTCTATCTATTATACTATCCACATAATCTTCATCTAAATAACTAACTAATCCTAAAAACGTGTTCTTGAGATTTCGAGGACCTAATGTCACTGTACCACATAAATACCTAAGGATCTGTTTAACAAATAACAAATGAGACTCTTTAAATTGTGCTTGAAATCTTGCATATAAACACATATTAAATATGATATTAGGTCTACTTGTGATAAGATAAAGCAAACTTACAATCATACCTCGATATAGTTTGACATACACTAGTTAGAAATTTCATACTTATTTAGATTAATTGATGTGATTATAGGGATCCCTAATGGTTTGGCTTGATCCATCCTTAAGCATTTGAGTAGCTTCTTAATATACCTTGCTTGCTTAATGAAAATTACTTCCACTATTTCTTTGATTTGAAGTCTAAAGAAGAAATTAAATAAACCCATCATGCTCATCCCAAATCCTCTATTCATATATTTTGAAACCTTTTGCATAAACACTCATTAATAGTACCAAAGATGATATCATCCATATGAATTTAAACAATTAAGATATCATTTTTTATCCTTTTTAATAAATAAACTTATATAAACTTTTCCTTTAATGAAACCATCATCTAAAAGAAAAACACTTAACCTTTTATACCATACCCTAGGTGCTTGTTTCAAATTATATAAACTCTCAATAAGTTTAAGAATGTGATGAGAAACATCATGATTTTTAAAAATAGTGGATTGTTCAACATAGATTTCTTCTTAAATAAAACCATTTAAGAAAACACTTTTAACATCCATTTGAAAAAGCTATAGGTGCAAATATTTCATCATAATCTATCTCATCTTCTTGATTATATCCTTTGGCCATTAACCTATTCTTGTTCCTTACTATGTTACCTTGTTCATCTAGTATATTCTTAAAAACCCATTTTGTAATTACGATTTGGTGATCTTTAGGTCTAAGTACTAAAATCTATACCTTATTCCTCTCAAATTGGTTTAATTCTTCATTTATAACAAATATCCAACGCTCATCAACAAGTGCTTCTTTTACACTCTTAGGCTCAATTTGAGAAATGAATGCAAGATTAGAAATATTTCTAAAAGAAGAACTAGTAGTTACCTTTTGATGGAGCTCAGCTAGAATTTCTTCTTATGGATAATCCTTTTTATTTTTCCAATCCTTAGGGAGCTCTCTATCCTTCTTGTTTTATTCACTTGCTTCAACAATTGATTGACTTGGCTTTTATGAGTTGACTTGGTGATCCTCCTTGTCTTCTATGACTAATTTCTCCATATCTTTAGACAAACCTATATCAACATTCTTAAAGCTTCTCTTGATCTCAAAAGGGTTAGTCTCATCAAGTAAAATATGTATAGATTCTTCAATGACAAGATTTATCTTATTAAACACATTTTTATGCTTTGTTAGTTAAAGGGTAACCTATAAAGATACTTGCATCCTTTCTATAATCATATTTTCATAGGTTATTCTTAGTATTCAACATATAACATTTACAATTAAATATTTTGAAATAGTTAATCTTAAAATTTTTTTCCATAACAAAGCTCATAAGGGGTTTTGTTTATGGTAGAGAATATTTGACTATATGATATGCATATGTAACAACTTTAACTTAAAAATACTTATATAAGTTATACTCATTAATTATGTTCCTAGTCATTTTTTGTAATGTTTGATTTTTCCTTTCCACAATAATATTTTGTTAAGGGGTCTTAGGTATAGAAAATTTTTGACAAATACCATTTTCATCATAAAAAGATTCGACAAGTCGTTCTTAAACTCTCTACCATGGTCACCCTTAATAGATGCAATTGAGAAACCTTTTACAATTTAGACTATTTTAGAAAATTTCACAAAATATTTAAAACATTCATCTTTACCATTAAGAAACAAAACCTATATAAACTTACTCAAATCATTTATCATGACAAATGTATAAAACTTACCATCTAAGCTAGTAACCCTAGACAAGTCTATTTGAAGTAATTCTAAGGGTTTAAAGAAAGTTACCGATTTTTTTTTTTACTCTTAAGTGATCTCCTAACTTGCTTTCCATTTGACAAGCTGTATAGATTTTATCTTTCTCAAATTTCATGCTAGGAAACCTATTTACTAGTTTCTAGAGTTTAGATTTAAGATAAGCTTCATACTTACATGTTAAGGCCTCCTATGCCATACCTATGCATCTTCACTTATAAACACTAAGAATTCTATGTAATGGTTAGAGAAATCTTCTAACTCAACAATTTAAGTATTCATTCTCTTTTTCTTAAAAATACAATATTATATTCAATTATTCTAGAGATTATGCAAGCATTTCCTTCAAAACATACTTTGTAATTTTTATCACACAATTGACTTATACTCAACAAATCATAATTCAAACCATCAACTAAAAGAATATTATCAATTATAGTATGATTTTCTTTACTAACTTTTCTAATGCCAACCATCTTAGTACTGAATCAAGTAAGGTTCCATTTTAGTTTTGATGATGATAAAATAATCTTACAACTAATAGTTGTATTATGTTCCCAATACAATATTTAAAACATTGAGGGAGCTTTGTGGAATCCAATTTCTTTCAATTAGGTGTGTGGACACCTATTCTAAGTTATAGAGATTGCAGTACATGAGGTTCGCTTTCAACCTTTGACATTTTGGCTTCTTTTTTTCATTCTCTTATTGTATCTTTTCTCTGCCTCTACCATTTGACCGATTCATCACTCATCTCACTGCTCGTCATCCCTTATCTAACTTACGACTAACAGATGATAGAAAACAAAATTTTGCCCTTTTTATTTTACTAGCATGCTACCTTCATTCATCTTGGCAACTACATACGGTACCAGTGAAGTTCTCTAGATTTGGCATGCCAGCAGTCACATGATTGGAAAATAACAGAGGGGGAAATGAAACTCATAACCTATCATCTCTGCTAATCTGCAGGCCACTCATCGTTAAGTCATTCTTAGTTAACATTCTAAAATGGGATTTTTACACTTCTGACAACAATTTCAAAACTAAACCAGATAACTATAAAAAGCATCCTCTGGACGTGGGCAGAACATTACGAGAAAATAAGCACTCAACATAAATATTGTAAAAAATAGATGAAATTAGAGGATAATCCTTTTTTTAATTGTTTGTACAGATAACACAAATAGAACTCGTTGGAGTTTCGAAAATTTTAAAGTATCTTTATATATTAAATCATCTATTCTAAAACAAGCTTAATTTTACACAAGACTTATCTATTAATTTTTTAAAAAATATCAACTTGCATATTTAATCTTATTCTGGTACCAATGTTGAAATTTTTTAAATAATTACACAGATTAAAGGTTACATGATCATTCATATAAACATGATTTAATAAAGAAAATTATTTACAAATTATTTTTAAATTTTCGCAAGTTAGAGAACCTTCGAACTTATAGAATTCTTTTCCAAAAGTAGTTCTTTTTTGAACTGACAATGTTATCATTTTTTTTAATTGTCATCCTTTTATACAAAATTCAAAACAACAAATTTTTTTAATTTAAATTGAATAGATGCAACTTTTAATTTTTTTTTAATCCTATCACGGATAGATTTAATTTTGTATCAAAGTGGTTATGTTCCTTTCCATAGCAAAACTCATATTGAATTGCCAAGCATAACCTTATGTCCTATCTACCATTTATGATTATAAAATTAAAAATTTTATAACTTTAAGGAGTATTCAAGTGCATGTTTAGTGCGTGGGAAGCAGAGCTTTTATAGTTGATTTTTACAGTGGTCCAATATTGCGATAATGTAGTATCTATTTATGTATAGATCTCACTTATATAATTGAATTGTGCTTATAAGGAAGATGGTTGAGCATATGATTTGCCTGGAAAACTTATGGAGACCAACTTCTCATATACAAAGCTTGTGAAGGAGTACCAAACCACTTGCAAGATAACTCAGTCCACAGTTCTTACATTTTTTTTTATGAATTACATCCAGGCAATCAATCATATGGGCCATCTCATCTTACAGTATAGTTTATTACTTCCATGACCGAATGTGAGGTCCAGTTTATAAATTTTTATATTAGGTTGGACTTGGTCCAATTTTCAAACAAACCCAACTCGCCCCATGACTTGATAATAAATAAACCCAGAAACAACTTCTTCATTCTTTCCTCTTATTTTTTTCGTTGAAGCTTGAAACAGGCGAGCTCAAGTGTTATTTCCTTCTGCATATCCATTTTTCTTTTCATTCCTTACTACATGTCTAATAATTCCTTATTCTCTTCTTTTCTGGTTCATCTACCAGTGGATTAGAGAGTCAATTTGTGTTGATTACAATCGAAAATTTTCTAAAAATTGAACGGTGAAGTGAAATTTTTATACTTAGCTAATTTTTCTTTGAATTCAATCTAAGCTAATTATTCGTTTAAAACCTATTACAACTGATTGGTTTGTGAAGTTTTTGAATGAAATTAAGAGAATAAAAGCTAGAAATTTTACTAAAAAGAGAAGATAAGAGAGGGAATGAGATTTGGCTGAAAGTTGGAAAAAATAAATGAACAATGACGATGAAATGATAAGAGAATAAGAGAAAAGAGAGAAGGTGAAGTGAGGAGTCTTTAAGAATAGTTTACGAGTCATTTAGGGAATTTCAAGAAAAGAGTAAGGATAATTTAGTGAAAAAGAGAGATGAAAAAAGTAAAGGTATTTTTGGATATTTTAGCAAAAGTTAAGGGCATAATTGAAAAAATAAAAAAGTAAGAGAAGTTAAGGGGGCATTTTGGTATTTTCCTAAATAATTAAAGATAATTTAGGAAAGAAAAGGGAAAAGATAAGTAAAGAGGGGTTATTTTGAGCTTTTAAAGAAAATGTTAGAGATAAATTTGGAAAAAAGAAGGAAAAATTGGATAATTTTGATATTTTTAAGGATATTAAGGGTGAAATGAGAATTTTGGTAAAGGTTAAGGAAATTTTAGTTATTATGGAAATAAGTGAAGAAAAGATACTTTAAATACTTGGAATTTTTTTATAAAAGACATATTTTGGTTTATTAAATATAAATTGTGTGAATATTTTCCTAAAATTAATCTAATAGGATTTTTATAAATATTTAGGTCCTGAGAATGAGTTGGAGAGTAGATTGAACATAACGAAATAATTATTTCATGAAATCAAGTAAGATTAACTTATACTATATCCTTAGATCATAT
The DNA here is from genome assembly GCA_028565735.1 of Pinacopodium congolense. NCBI lineage: Eukaryota > Viridiplantae > Streptophyta > Magnoliopsida > Malpighiales > Erythroxylaceae > Pinacopodium > Pinacopodium congolense. Next base: position 20 of record JAOXYD010171753.1, on the reverse strand, counting down.
TTGCGAAGATGGCTATCATA
>JAOXYD010171752.1:0-23701 GCA_028565735.1 Pinacopodium congolense | reverse complement strand
TAATAGGATTATTGTTGGCACTATGAAGCTTCGGTGATTTGCTCGCAAAGGCGGAGTACGAAGACGTATACAAGAGGACGAGCAACTTGAGGAGCCACCAGCTCTTGATGTTCCAAAGGTACCCGTAGAGGAGATGGGTGCGACTTCCTCTGAAGCCATACAAAGCATTCACCCACCTAGCCTACATTCACCTATTGCCACTTCATTTCCGATACCACCACCGTCTGATGATCCTCAAGGCGCAATGATGCAATATCTGATTAACATGGAGACTCGCATCTCTTTTAGGATATCTAATTTATGTGATGTGGTAGAAACTCGTTTTGATCGTTTACAATAGTAGGTGGATGATGTCACTACTCACATTTAGAGCCTTAAAGACAATTAGCATGCTAGAGATCGAGATAGTCTTGATTTTTAGTTGTCTTTGATGATTGTTCGTTTATGTTGCTTTAGGTTGTTTGCTTTTGTTTGTTTGTTTTCAGTGTGTTGTTCTTTCCATTTTGTAGTATAGGTTGTTTTGTTCTACTTTGTTGGATCTAATGACTATATTTTGCTCTATTTTGGACTCCTTGGTTGTATTTTGATCACATTTATATATGAGTGGAGCTTTCTTTTGTTTTATTCTGTGTTTAATCTTTTTGCTTTCAGTTCTTGCAAATACATTCACCAGATAATCATGAGCACATCAAACAAGTGTACTTCTTTCCTTCCTCTCCTACTTTATGCATTTTATTTCATTTTATAAACATTGAGGACAATGTTTAACTTAAGTGTGGGAGAGGGAATTCATAATTAGTGATATTTTAAATGCATGTGAGTATTGATTTGTTTAATAGTAATTTAATTTATCATCAATTTCATCATGGGCTATAAATTGTGGAAATTTTTTTTTAATTTTGATACTTATTATTGTCTTTGTTTTCTTTTGAATTCAATTATTTTGATAATTTGAAATTTTGTATGATTGATTTGACATCTTAAGAACAAAATACTTTAAACCCATTTCATATTTTGGATAATGGATACCTAATACTCAAAAAGATATTATACTTATAAAATGCAATGTGCTGAGTAATTTCGCAACTACTTTGATGACACTTTCATCACTCGAAGAAAAATGAAAAACAACTAGAAATAATCCCAAAAAATAAAAATAAATAAATAAATAAAATTAATTAGGTAAATAAGTAAGTAGAATCCACTCCTCTGATTTCTAATCTTATGTATGTATAGAATAAAAAGCAATATATATATAAGGTTCGAAATTATGAGTGGGACTAATAGTTGGTTAAGTTACTGTAACACAGTTAAGTAACCGAGGGTCGTTCACAACAAAATTTTTACCTTCATGTAAAAATACTGAACTGACTTCTCAACTAAATTGCTTGTGAATTTAATTAATTAATCCTTTAATTTTCCAAGGGATGTGAAAGTGTTTAAAAGATGATTCATTAAACTCAGTATATTGCCTTTTACATGTGAAATTGATTTTGGTGATTTAGGTTTAAGATTTAAAACGCATGAAACTTATTAAATGTATTTAGAATTTGATGTGATTAATCGATTATATAACATTTCCATTAGTCATTATTTTTTAAGGATGAAGAAAACATTTTCAATAATTTTGTTGTTAATTTTGAATCAATTTTCCTATTTTTATATCTTATTATGAATTTGATGATGAATTAATTTACTCGAGAACAAACAAATGCTCAAGTGTGGAGGAGTTGTTAGGTGTTAAATTTATAATGTTTTTGGATCTTAATTGATGTAAATTTACACCTAAAATCATTTAATATGTTTAATTATTGATTGATATTATTTATTTTGCAGGATTGAAGATTAATTGATGATTGTTGAAGAACAAATCACGAAAAACACAAAATGGGGCAAAATTGGAGCTGTCTAGACTCAATTTGATGGCCTAGAAAGACTACCGCATGCATCTCAAGACCCTTGTATTCATAGCCACAATTTTTTTTATATACGACAATATTTGAACTGCCATATGTATCAGTCAAACCATCATATTGAACACAGACCACCATATCTTGACAGAATTTCCATATTTGCAGTTGTGACGTGTCTCTACTCAACTTTATTGACTTGAGACATCAAGTGGACATGTGCTAGAGCTGTCTAAAGGAGACTAAATAAAAAAACACACACACAATGGAGAAAAATCATATCTACAATATAGAGAAAGAAGCTCTTCCTTCTTTCTTAGCTTTTCTTAGTTTTTTTAAGAAGTTTTAGGCTTCAAATACTTATAATTCAAGTTTTAGTTTGGTTTTTGAGTTGGTGTCTGCTAGAGATTGAAGCTAAGACATATATATGAGTTTATAAACCATCATAGGGGGTTTCTTATCTCAGATTATCACTTTATTTCTTTTTTTTTTCAAATTAATCAAGTTCATGTTCATACATTTATATTCTTTGAATGTGTTTTTTATTTTCCCATTAGTTTTATGGATTTTGAAGTCGTGTTGATTCCTAATCATGTTAAGGAGTTCAAGACTTGTCCAGGAGTTTTCCAATACTATTTTGTAACTTCTAAGCTACTTATTTCATCTTATATTTGTAGATCTATCAAAGTTTATGGCTTAAGATGCATGTTTTCTATACTTTGATGATCATGTGTGGTTAATTCATTTTTCTGCTAAGGATTGGAGTTTTTATGATTTAGGAGAGCTTATAGACATGTAATAAGGTATGATTATGTTTATTAAAGGTCTTAAAGTTCTGATTTTGGATTGATCACCTAAGATTAGAGTGAAAGATAACCTAGGATCCGAGAAATCTACTCATGTTGTTGGAAAAATCAATAAACAACACAAATCAATCAATGAATGGCCAAACTTTGATTATTTGTGAGAGTTAAGGATCTGAGGCTGCAAATCTTGAAACCACCTGCTTAAAGTTAAAGCCCATTGACTAGATTTAAAGTATAACGAAGCTTTAAACTAAGTTTAATGCGGAAAAGGTATAAGTCTTAACAATAGCTTTATCATGAATTTGTGAAGGAACTTGAATCCAACCTTTTAAAATTGTTTAAAGCTTACTTAATTCATTAATCCCCTTAGCCTTAGCTAGATTCTACAAGTTGATAATTTTCAGTAATTTAGCAATCACTTTGTAATTGAAATTTGATGGGTTTGAAGCAAAATTATGATAGTTTAGTATTTTCATCTTTTTAATTAATTAAGTTGGAATTTCCTAAATAATTGTAATCTAATTAATCTAGTACATAATCAACAACATTAATTTTCTCTATGGGTTCGACACGCGGAGTCGTAAAAATACTCCATTATATTACTTTTTCGATAGGTACACTTGTCTTTCATCACATTGGTTTTCAAAGAACAAATATTTTGGATTTCAAAGTAAAATTGTTTCAAAATCGTTAAAACTTTATACCTCACCTAACTAATGCAACACACCCCAGCCCTGAGTATAAAAGACAAAACTCGTCCAAACTCTAGGGAGAGAGAGATTCGTTTTTCCAATAGTCTTCTCCACAGGGGTTCTTCTTCCTCTCTCATTTTCAGCCGTCTGCTCCATAGTTTAGGGTTTTATTTTTATTTCTTTTCCATGTTCTAGCTTACTTCAGTTATTTGTCTTATGTATTCTTGTTTCTACTATATTCTAAAACTTAGATAGTTGTTTATTTTGATGTTTTTCTTTATTTATTTTCTATTATTTTTTATTTTTATTTTGTTTGATTTATTTTTGTATGGAATACATCCTTTCAATTAATATAATCATGTTTTATTTTATTTCTATCCTTGTATTTATTTGTTTTGTTATTATTTCTATGTTTATGCTTTATTTTCTGTATTTTTAGTTCATTTTCTATGTTAATTTCGTAATGTTTACCTAGTATCTTTTGGGTTTGAAGGTGTATGAATGGTTTAGGTTGATTAATTGTGAGAATACAAATTAATAAAGCTTAATTTGATGTTTTTAAGCTTAGGTAGGTCTGGGAGTTTTGTTAATTGTTACAAATTAGGAGTTATCCTTAAGATTGACCATCCTTTGGGTAATTCCCTAATCCTAAAGATAGGAATGAACAAGTTATACGTAATGGTCCTTAGCAAATTTTGAAAGTAGTAATCAGTTAGTTGGATTTGTTAGGATACCTAGCTAGCTAATCTAGGGTCTCTTACCATTAGGTTACACTATTTGAGCTTGCGAGTTAGTGACTTAGGTTAGTCATTTCTTAGCACATAAAGCTTCTCCACTATTAAATCTGGAGAGCTTGTTCTAAATTATAGATGGAGCGAGGGGTATTTCTAGAGCTTTTTAGATATACATAATTAGAGGATTGAGGGTTTGAGAACTTGTTCGAACCTATAGGCTGACACCATAGCTATAACACTATTTACCTAGATTCAAGGATCAATAGTTATTCCTGAATCCCGAAGATACCTTCTGCTAATTTCTTTATTATTAGAAGTAGTCTTTTCTTATTTTGTTTTACTTTGTGTTTAATTTATTTTCTTTAGCTTCCATCATTCCAGGGGTTTTTGTTTCCTTTTCCATGCAACATTAGAGATAGCAATTAACCCTAGCTCCTTGAGGATTTGACCCTGATTCACCTTAGCCACTTAGTTAGGTGTAGTTAGGTATTTAATAATTTGGTAGCTCATGACGAGCTCATCAAGTTGACTTTGTTAACATTCGGGCATAGAACATAATTCGTGTTTCTGATTTGTGGTAAGAGGCTCGAAATTGAAACCATCTCCTTACTAGTTGCTCCCTTATTGAAAATTACGATGATCCTCCCACCATGAATTAGAAGTACGAGTGTAAGAATCATACCATCTTTGTTGGTTATAAGACCATCTAAAAGTATAGACTTGCTGCTCATCTTGAAATGTAATATGTGGATTAGAAGGATTAATAAAAAATTAAGTGACTATCACATACCTTAGCTTGTTCTTCATCCATTATTACTTGCTGTGAGGTACACCACTTTTTTTCCCTAACTTAGAAATAGGAAGAGATTCAAACTTAACATCAGAATAATTAAAATAGAAAAGATCATAATTAAAAGTGCATGGATAATAAGCCATTACCATTTTAAGTTCCAAAACTTGAATGAGATGTGAAACCAAGACAAATAAAAGACAAGGTGACAAAAATCAATAAAAAAAATAAAAAAGAAACATAATAAATAATGAAACACTATGCTAGCTCCTTGGAAATGGTCTAACAAACTTGGTAAATCTATCGCTGACTACCAAATAATAAATACCTAACCTAACCTAACTATGTAGTAAGATAAGTTAGGGTTGATCCCATAGAAAACTAGTTAGTACTTTTAGCTATTTTAAATGTTGCGCCATAGAAAAAGAAAATAAAAATAAAATCTCGTTTTGGAAAGAAACAAAATGATAATTAATGCAAAGGAATAATAACATGAAATGTTAAGAAATATACAAAAATAATGAAAAATTGGGTGGAAGATATTTTTGGGATTCATGATTTACAACTAATTATCAAAAACATGTAAATTGTGTTATGTCTAAGATGCTAGCTTATAGATATAACCAAGCTATTCCATCCTTTAAAAACAAAAAAGTTATTGCATCCTAACTTCCTCCAATTTTATATAAATCTAAAAATTGCTAAAATATCCCTAGCTACGCGACAACTTAAAGCAAGGTATCTAGATTTAGTGGTGCAAAAACATTAAGAAATAGGGAACATCAAACTAAGGCCACAATCTCGCAAGCTCCGATCAGTTATCCTTAAGAATCGAAACTCCAGGCCGAGTTGATTAAGTTTCACTTACAAAATCAATTAACCTATTGTTAGTTATGGCAATCATTAATGATAATTATAAATTAAAAGCTCAAACTTGGCTTTCAAATTAGAAATTACTAATAGGTTGATAAAACTTATGAATAATCCTAATTTTAATTAGAGTTTTAACTCCATTCTAGTATAAAAACACAAACCCATTAAAACTCCATTGAATTCTCATAATTATAAACTATTCATCCCTTAATTATCTTCTAACCCAAGAGAAAACTAACCAAACATACTGAAATTAAAAAAAATAGAAATTGAAATTGCAGGAAACATAAATAAAACAAAATTAACAATGCTGGAAATTAAAGATTAACTATTAAACTAATAAAATTGAAAGGTTTAGCAAGTATTTAATAAAATACAATTGAAATAAATAAGAAAAATAAACATAAATAACAAATAGTAGACAAAATAGAAACAACAGAAGGAAATTTCCATCTAAAAACTTAATCTAACATTAGAATCTAAAATAAGATGAAAAGAGACATCAAAATAACTCAAAATTTAAAGAAAGAAAAGAAAGGTTGCTAAGTGGTGGGCCAAAACTTCGAAATTTCCTCCCTCTTCATCTATTTATATCTCCTCTCTAGGGTTAGATAGGTTTGGTTATAAAGTCTTGATTTTCCTTTTTTTTATTTTCTTTTCACGATGCTTAATAGTGTTTAACAGTGCCATTAATGGCCCTTACTTAACCACCATTAAAGAACTTAAAAATTGACCTGAAACAGTAGTTTTTAGAGACTTAAATAGCACGGTGATACCTTCCATTTATGTCCCAAAATTTGGATCCTTCGCCTAATCTACTCTAAATCACTTCCAAACTTAGTCTTTTCAATTAGTATTTATGTCCAATGATTAATCTTACATGTAAACTCAAAATAAACAGAAAATAGGCATTTAAACATCAAAATAAGAATAAAATCACATTGAAACACATATAGAAATACCATAAAGTACATTCCTATCAAATATATGGGTGGAACGATAGATAAGTTGGGAATTATTAATGAAGACCAGTTTTGTTACTAAGATTTGCGAACATAATATGCAAACACTAAGTAGATTTTTTTAAAATTTCTAAAAAAGACTTCAAGTCTAGATTAAGAATTTTGGAAAAAGGATTGCATAAATTTTGAAATGTTGAGTTGGTTAGGTAGATGTAAGGTTGGAATGGAGGGTTTAAAGTAGATCGCAGTTTATGTTTTGCATGTTGATAAAGGTAAGGGTGTGATTACTGAAGATGTTATAGTTGATAAGGAAAATTAGACATTTTCAATTGAATTAGGAGCTATTGAAAATGAGGAAAAACAATTTTATGGTGTTCCATTTAGTGAAGTTGAGGCTGAAGAAGATTATGATGATGATGATATTTGTAAGGAGTACAAATTTTCAAAGGTGGAAATTGAGTACCTATTAGAGGATGATGAATTAAGAGATGCAAGGGAAAATATTCATCAGTTTTATATCCACAGGTGAGACTTTTGAAATAGGTGATGAGTTGAATTGTTAGGAACCAAGAAGCAAAGTTGAAAAAGGTGATGATGATGAAATGTTTGAGTTATAAGAGGAAGGTAGTCATAAGTTTGCTTATGATTCTAAATGTATTGATGGACTTGATTCCATGAAAAAAGAGATGTGACAATAATTATTATGACCCAAGATACTTATGTCTAGAGTTTAGCTTATATATGAAATTTGAAAGACCAAAGCAATTTAAGGCATTAAACAAATACTCAATAATGTAGAGGTAGAATTTAAAGTTGGTGAAAAATTGTAAGACTTTTGTAAGGGTTAAGTGTGCTACTTACTACTAATTGTCCTTAGAGGATATATGGAAGTTTAAACAAGAATACATCTTTTTTCCAAGTGTTTCATTATAATGATAGCCCTACTTACTCTAAAGTGTTTAAGAATAGGAGAGTTTCAAGTGCTTACTTGGCTAGTAGTTTTTCAAAGATGTTAAACATATTTCTTCAACATCATTGAAAAACATGAAGACTTTGGTAAAAAATTAGTTAATTGTTGATGTTCAATTTTCAAATTATCAAAGAGTCAAAGTGAGGTTGATTGAGAAATGGAAGGGTAATGTTAAAGAAGAGTATGCATTGTTATAGGACTATAAGGAAGAAATCATAACCTGCAATTTGGGGACAACATTTGTCATTAATTCTAAGTTATAAGCTACTTTTACTCGGACGCATCATTTATTTGGCAGGTTATATATTGCATTTTCATGTTACAAGGAAGGTATGTTAAGTGGTTGGAGGAAAGTGTTGGTTTAGATGGTGCATTCTTAAAAAGGGTAGGTAAAGGTGAGTTACTGACAACAATTGGTAAAGATGGGAACAACTAGATGTTTCCAGTTGAATGGGCTAATAAGGAATAATTTGGGACTTGAAAGAGGTAATGGATGGATGTTAATAATAGATAGACAGAAGGTATGTAACATAATTTATTATGACTTTTTTGTATATTTCTAAATGTATATAAATAACTTACAATTTATTTCATTTTTCATATGGTTTAATTAAAGCTATGAATGATGCTCTACCTAAAGCAGAACATAGATATTGTGCTAGACATATCTTTACCACGTGGAGAAAGCATTATAGAGGTTTACAATTATAGAGGTTATTTTGGAAGGCCATAAAATCCACTAATGAGCCAGATTTTAAAAATGCTTTGAAAGAATTAATGGAGTTAAATTATGTTGCATCTAAAGAATTTCTCAATGATCCAGTTGAAAAATGGTATATAACTTTCATTATGAATTCCAAGGTGACACGTGATATCATTGCCAATAATCCATGTGAAGCATTCAATGGAAAAATCATGTAAACCAAATACAAGTTAATTATTTCAATATTGAAGGACATTAAAGTATATGTGATAACAAGGCTTTAGAAGAATAGGGACAATTGCAATAATTAAACACATTAGGAATAAGTATTTTTTTATATCTTAAAAAATAATAATAATAATAAGACAAGAAACATCTATAACAAAGATGTGCTATCAACTTATCTAGAAGTGAACCAGGCCTTAACCAAATTAGAACCTTGATATTTTGTCCTAAATCATCGATTAATTCCTTTGGCCAAAATCTTTTGAATCCAGTAGATAAACACTAGCTGCTATAGAGTTTTGTTTAATATGGATCATCAAAACACTTTCTTATCAACAACATTAGGAATAAGTTGATAAGGAACTAAGAAGATAGTTTACTTTATGAAGTGGCTTATAATGGAGTTGGTGGCTTTGAAGTTGCCAACATGGAGATAGGTATAAGGTTGTTTTATATAGTCAAAACTTCTCATGTAGAGCTTGGAATTTGTTTCATATTCTATAATTTCATCTTTATCCAATTATTTCTTTTATAATGTGGTTTATGTTTCTATAAAGTTTATGTTTTCTCAAGTATTCTATGTTGTCATGTAATTAATTCTATGATGTTTATCTATCGGAATGCTTTAAGGTTTTTGGTTTAATTACATGACAGTATAGAATACATGATAGCTATCAAGTTTTTGGTTCAAAAAGATAAAGATTACTTGGTGCATTGGTTAAAACAACCAATGCACTCATTAGCTTATGTAAGAATGAAGCAACCTATACATGGAAGAAAATTTTGGCCGAAGAGTGATAAGTAGTCATCGTTGCGGCCTCCTATGAAGAAGATTCCTAGCAGGCTAAAGATGAAAAGAATTAGAGAAGAGGGAGAATTAGTGTCTTCTTCTAGTAAAGCATCGAGGAAGGGTATCGTAATGAGATGTCAACTTTGTAAAAATAAAAGTCACAATAGACATGGATGTTCATTAAAGGAAAAGTTTTAGGAATCAACTATTTATGAAACTTCAACATAAAGGAGGAAGAAAAAGATTAAGGTTCCTACAGGTCATGGAGCTTATTTTGATAAAAATACTCGACATCCATTTAGAATGTAAGTTCTTGATCATTTTAATTATTCTTCGTTTTATACTTTTTTATTTTTTGACTAATGTGTTGTCGATGTTTATGTTTGTAGGAAGGACTTACCAAAGTTGTTACCATTGAAGTGAGAAAAGAAAGTGAAAAGGATCTTATACGAAGAAGTTCAAAGGAGCTAGCTAAAAATATATCATATTTGACTATTTCTCCTGAAATGATGTTGACAAGAGCTTTATATAGGTAATAAGGGCTTCCTCTAGTCATAAGTGATGAAATTAAATCATCTTAAAGGAAAAAAGGGAATATCTTCAACCCTTTAGAATTGTAGGAGAAGAGAGTGGCTAAATAAAAATATATAAAAAAGAGAATAACTAGGCACGAAGATTCTGTAGTAGGTACTAAAAAATCTAGAGGTGATGGTAATTTATGAAAGTGTTTATGCATTTGAGACAAGTTATTAGTAAGGAGTTGCTTTCTAGATAATTCTTGATTGAATATGTAGTCATTTTCTGATATTTTTTATGTATTTTTAGATAACATATGGATGTGATGTGTTGTAATGTATTTTTAGATACCATATGAATATGAATGTACAATGCTTTTTAACAATGTTGTTCTTATTTGCTTTTCTCATAGAAAGTTCTAGATTTTCTATTGGGTTATGGTATTTTTTCCCTTCATATGCACAGATATAATTGGTATGTTTCTATGCTAACTATAGAAGCTTAATTTTACTGATATAACTAAATATAGCATCAGTTCAATTCCTTAATTCTGACATAGAGTGTTGTGCTTGAAATATAGGTTAATGAAATTTGAATTTGATTCCCATCATATTTTTATGTTGAAGAATTGAATAGGCATGAATATCAGATTCAATGAAGGCATTAGTTCATCTTTTAATCTCTTATGTATAAGTTGCAGCGTTAATGAAGGTATTAGTTCACCCTATTTATATTGTCAAAATTATATCCTATTTTTTTACAACAAATCAATTTCTATGTCCAACTTACCATTTTTCACCTTTAATACATCTCTTTTATGGCTATACAAACTAAACCTTAATTCATTAATGCTTACCAATTTTACAAGCTAGTAGTTTTTGGATTCATTAACTTTTGAAATCAACCAATTAAGACATTTCTTGATTCCATTTCTCATGATTCAAGAGTACTTTAGATAAACTTCCAAAATTCATGTATCTAACTAGTGGAGCTGTCTTCAATTCATCAAATAATAAAATACCTAACTAACTTAACTAATTATGTATTAGGGCAAGTCAACGTTAATCCCACAAAAAACTAGTTGTGTTTTTCAACTACTTTTAATGTTGCACAAAAGAAAAAGAAAAAAAAAGAAAATCCTTAAACACGAAGGAATTAAAATAAACCAAAAGACAACAAATGAAATTAAAGAAAAAAAAGATTCAAATAACAAATAAGAAAAGACAGACAGAAGATATTTTTTAGGTTAATGAATTATAATCGTTCATTGAAATCCTAAAGATTATGTAACGCCTAAGATGCTAGCCTATAGAGACAAACAAGCTCTTGCATCATAAGTTCCTCCATTTTTAGATAAGTCCTATGGGATAGAAAACTTACCCCTAATCATACAACTACCTAAAACAAGCTTCATAGATTTAGTGGCGTGACAATATTAATAACTAGGGAACAATTGACTAGGGCCATGATTTCACAAGCTAGAATCATATAGCCCTAAGAATCCGAATCCTAGATTAATTGATTAAGTTAACCTAAAAAAAAATATTAGCTTATTACTATAAGTGGGACTAAATAATGACAATTAAAAATTAAAAGTTAAATATCTAACAATTGAAATAAGAATTACACCTAGAATAGCCAATCCTACCCAAATTTATGGCATTAAATCTGAATTTCAATATGATCCTAGAATAAATCACAATACTCATTCAAATAACAATCAATTCTCATAATTATAATACATTAATCTATTCAATATCTTCAAAATCAGAATAAAACTAAGCTACCATAATGAAAATAACACTAAACACAAACTAAAATTGTAGAAAACAAAATTGAAAATATATTAAACACAAAGGAAATACTAAGAACAATGCTAAAAATTTAAAGAAATATCATTAAACTAAATATTCAAAGCATTCAACATGAACATAACCCAACCCATATGAAAATAAAATGAAATTAACAAAATAGTAGCTAAAATTGAAATAAACTAGATTTCAAAACCTAATCTACTTAATCTAAGTTTTGAACATGAAAAGAGATTAAATGAACAACAAAACAAAAACAAAAACCTAAAGTAAATAAAGGAATCAAGGTTGTCCTAAGTAGGGGGAAAAAGTGATGAAATCTACCTCTCTTATGCTATTTATAAGTCCTCTTAGGGTTTAAAAATGTTTAAGAAGTTAAAGGTCGCGTTTTCCCTTAATTTTGATGTAAGAAAACATTTTCTTTATGCATCTATGGATTTTGAATAAACCTCTACAGTGGTTTGAATAAACCAATGTTTAGGTCGCTAATAAACACCTTAGACACTTATTGACTGTTTCCACCCTCTTCGTGTTTTCTGCTTTAATTCCTCATAAGCACCTTTGATGACCATTAAATTAGGTATTATGTTCCTCACATAATGATCTTTCACCCCATAAAATTTTTGGACAATATGATCTCTCAAAGTATATATAATGCATCACTAAAGTCACCTACACCAAAAATGGTTTTTGTCTGAGCTTTTCTAGCTCTTATATTGATACATCCTTCATGGCTTCTCATATTTCCTTGAAATTTGGTGTAAAACTTCATAACGTGATACTTTAAGTCCTTAAATTGATTCCACACCTCTTCTAGTTCTAATTTTACTCCAAATCACTTCCAAACTTGGTCTTTTACTTGGTATTTATGTCCTATGGTCAAATCTACATCCAAAATAAAAAGAAATACAAACTAGACATTTAAACATCAAAATAGGGATGAAATGACATTGAAACTCATTTGAAAATATCATAAAATAATCCCTCTCAAGTCATCTAGGCATAATCTTCTCATTATCTTTCCAAAGATGATTATGCAAAATTCAAGATAGGCTTTAGCTATTGTGTATATGGCATATAGAAAGAAAGGAATGACAGGCTATTAAGGAAAGCAAGCAAGGACAGTTATACTTTCACTCAAAGTTCCATTTCCTGGATTAGGGAAATGTTACAAATTTATTAAACAAATTATAAATCTCTAGTTTAAAGAGAAGGAATTGGAGACTTGTATGCAAATAGTTTAGATAACTTATAAATGGTATGAAAGGAGAGTTAAGGGATATTGAAATGTATTGCATTCGATTGGTTGACGGATTGGCTAAATTGTAGCTCTTAGTGATCCTTTTAATTAATTAATACTGTTTATTCAATTTTTGCAACAAAAAAGGCAAGTCCAAATTCACTACTACCATCCATTTTTTTCAAGCTTACCTCCTCCTTGAAAAAAATAATTTAAATGTTAATTAGATATATGAGAATCACCATCATCGTGGCTATCATATCATAACTAGGTCCATCTCCCAACCTCCAATCCTCCTATATCATTCCTTCTATTAGGGTCATACTAAAAAAAATTCTAGATTTTAGGATTCAAGCTCTATGAATTTATAAACTTCCTTAAAATTCTTAAGATCAACTCTATGAACTCAATTTTTACTCCATCTAATTTAGGGTTTTTCTCAAAGGAAACTTGAGATCCTCTTTCCAAAGACCTTATTGATACTTAACTTGTTTGCCCGATCTATGACACAAAATTACACTAATTCTCGTAGTCAATTAAATAAGAGTAGTAACAACAATTTATTAAACATCGATACAAAGGCCAAAGCAATAAAAGAGAAAAGGTTTTACCTATTACAATTTGTTAAAGGCTTTGGTTGATTAATTTTCACACTTAAAATTTTTAACTTAAAATAAAATTATTTTTAATTTTTTTTCATTATATTCGCGTCTAATAACTTAGTATTAAGGTTGATTACAAAAAAATCAATGTCAATGATGTTAATGATAGAGCAATTGGTAAGTTACATTTTTTTAAAAAAATTAAAATTTGTGCATTTTATTGATAAAATTTTGTAATGTGACCAATATTCCAAAATTGAGCTCAATTCCAAACTTACATTATAATTTATCCTTTTTCAATTATAGTATATTTGATTATGTTAAAGGTAAGTCTTGTTAAAAGGATAGGTTTGTCTCTTTGAAAATTTTGAAAAGGTTTTGAAACTTATTGTATCAAGAAGTTACTTTAACCTAATGATAGACTAAGATAACTTATAAAAGGTCAGGTTAACCCCCAAAATTTGTCTAGTATGCACTTGATAAATTTTTATATACACATAATATTCAAAAGATTATATGATCTAAATAATTTAGCAAACCAATTAATCAAAATTAAAAGATATGCTTGATTCAACTAACTTTTGTAGATTTTAGTGTCTCTAATTGTATATAATCACTCTTTACTAATTAAGTTGAACTTTTGAATTACTAGAAACATGAGTGACCTATTATACATATTGAACTACTTAATAAGCAATAAAAAAAATTATGCTATATAGAAAAGCCTTTGTGGCCTGCATTTGGTGGCCTTCTGTTCTTAAGAATTTCATATAGCATGGTACAAATAATATGAAAATAGTCAAAGGGAAAATTGGTAAGAAATATGAGTAAAATGAAAAACTAAAACGAAATCAATTATAAAACTTATATTTGTTGCTAAAGAACTGAAAAAAGAAGATCTTAAGGACAAAGTATGGTAAAACCCACACCATCAAGAAATGTGTCAGTAAGAAATAAGGTATCATTGTTTTTATTGATTTACTTAATTATTAAACCTAATAATGAATTAATCTATCTTATAATAATTTGTACAAGACTTGTTTGTTTACTTTGGATCTGGGTTATATTCCATCCCTTCTTTTAATGTTTTCATGATCTATCTTCTTTAAATGATTTTCTCTTAAATTTGCATTATACATATAACTTGTTTTGTTAAATTTATTCATATTTTGAAAGTTTTGGAATAATTCTTAGGTATTATCTAATTGATCTTTTTAGGAAGCAATTTTGCATAACTCATGGATGTTTAGACTATTTACTGTTTTGTTTTTAATTACCAATGTCTGCTTATCATTTAATGTTATTTGTAGTTTCTCCTACACATAAGTAGATGAAGATGTGCAATGTTGAGTTTAAGGTAATGGGGAAAAGTGAAGCATACCCTTGTGAACACCTTGAGGGCTAAACTTGGTGAAAATCTTAGTAGATGCTTTAATTGAAGATTAAGTGTAAAATATTTGAAAATAATTTTAAATCAAAATATATCTTATAAATAAAAATTAAATATGAAGTTTTTAAAGCTTAAATTAATATCCTAAATCAAAAAATAGATTGATTTGTTTTCCCTTTTTATGCTTTAAATTTTTTTCTCTCTAGTTATGATTTCTTCCTTCTTTCAACTAAGCGTTTGTTAAAATTTGAACTTGGTAAGTTTTAAAAGTCACCCACTTAATAGTTAGCTTTAATATTCATTGTTAAATATTATATTCATTGTCAACTATTAGTTAAAGGTCTAAATTGAACTTTCAACATTCCTTTGAAATTTTGATTGATGCACTTATATGTTTGAAACATATCGAACATGTTATTTACTAATTTTTCCTTCAGTATTTTGTCCTTTTTGTTTTGTTTTTATTTTTTATTTTTATTTGTGCTTTTGATTGTGCTTTTGTGTTTTTTTCTCTCTTGATCTCTATTATTGATACCTCAAATCCTACGTACCACTCACTCACTCATTACTCTCTACATTTGGGTAAGTGTCGTATTTCTTTCTATATCTCTTATTTAAATAGTTGTTCATTTCAATGATGGGTTTGTGCCAAATTTGCTGACAATTGTTTCTTTAAACTTATGTTCTTTTATGAATTTCGTTAGTTTAGATATTATTTTTCCTTCATAATATACCAATACATGTTTACAAGTTTTTTACATTTTAATAGTGTCTTAAATTAATGAGAGTAAATAAATGCTACTACTACCTAATACATCTTTAAACTTCTTATTTGGTCAAGCCTTTATAAAACAAAGATTATCCAATTCATACATCATTGACCTATAACTATAATATTAATTATCAACGAGAAGAATGAACTTGTCCAGCTTAAGTATATGAATAAAACTATTTATGAAGTTGGAATACGATAAATGATGAATAAGTGCTATAGTGTATATATATGTATACAATATGTGTCTAGTGTTTACATACATATATATGTTGAAAGTAGCATGTGGACACTACTTATATTTGTTTCACTATTGGGTCCTAAACCCTCCATATACGAACTCACTAGTTCTTTGTAAGGCTATTACAAATGTATTATGGTATATTCCCAAAGTATTAGACCTACTAGTATGAGTTAGTATAGAAGGATAATTGAAACTCTTAACCACTTTTGTCCCCATATGGTTGTGTCTTATGGTTCCTTACCCCTAAAAACTGCTTATGTATATGTTATTTCATGTGATATAGATGGGAAAATTATAACTGAGTTACATATATAATTTTTATTGTTTAATAAAATGTTAGTTGCACTAACAAGTCATAGTGGGCAATATTATTGGTGTTTGTAGGCCACCTTTAGCAATCACTAAATGATAGTTATTGGTTTCTAATAAAACATAACCAATCAAAGCATTTGCTAGTAGTTCATATAGTTAGATACTAGTCTCTTCACTCTTAATCTAGGTTTCCTTATCCTCTTAATGGGATTGACCTTGACATTTAAAGATTTTATACACTATTTGAGAAATCCATGATTATAAGAGAATCATCTTTGATATCTAGCTCTTAAAGATAAAAATATAAAGGTAGGGTGATCATTTCATTTTTTTAAAGTTAACTGCAATTGATTTTTAGGCGGGTGTAGGATTTTTTTGCATAATATCCAATTAAACTATTACTAGGATTTGTTATTGAATTGGTATTTACGCATCACTTTTCAAGCATATGATATTTCTTTTAAATGTTAAATTAGTTATTAGATTCAATCATTATCTTCTTTCTCAATATTTTTCACCATTCCAGGATAAATATAACAATTTTTAGTTCACCTATCATACAATTAATTTTTTGAGAATAATAAAAATACCTTTACATGTTTAGTTAATTATAGTACTTATATAGAATATAGGTTAGTTATAATATTAGAACATAATTATATATTTTAGTAAGATTTTTAACATAAGAGTGTGTAAGAGTTCTAATAGAGTAGTCAGTAAAAGTTGTAATAAGATATTAATTTCTATATATCAATCCCAATAAAATGCTTCTAAAAATTATCAATAAGATATGGAGATTGAAATTCTTCCCTCATGTTCTCTTGAATTCTCTCAAGGAGATTAAAATTCTTCCCTCATGTTCACTAGAATTTGCTCTTCTATTTTTAACTAACAATGATATTAAAGTCATAGAAGAAAGAGCCTCATTGGCATTAGCATGGCGTCGATCATCGTCAAGAGTGCTACCACAATTGTTCTTAGTAGACCAGTAGTCAATCCCTATTGACATATCCTCATTGGAGATATGAAGTGTATTTCATAGTAGAAAAACTAATCCCCAACAACAGTTCATAATCCTCTAATGACAAACAAATCCAATCATTTAGAACTCACAAAGGAGAGAATAGTTGATTTCATCTACTACAATAGTGAGAATCAAGTTGTCCACTTGTTTGTAAAGCTTGTTAAAATAATTCCATTTTAAAAACCTAGAAAATTGCTTAGAATTTGTAGTATGAAATAATCTATTCAATGGAGGGTGCTTTGAAATCAATTATCATTAAAGTTATATTATAAACGTGAGTTTGAGGGAGGAATTGATGGAAATAATAAAAATATCTTTACTTGTTTAGTTAGTTATAGAATACAAGTTAGATATAATAGTAATTTAGAACACACTTTTATATTTTAGTAAGAGTTCTAATAGAATAGTGAGTAAAAGTTCTAATAAAATAGTGAATAAGAGTTATGATAAATAGTGATTGATATATCAGTCTCAATAAAAGCCTTCCAAAAATTAAGGAGAATAAATATCTTCCCTTATATTCTCTTCAATTCTCTCTTATATTTTTAACTAACAATATTTTCTTATGCATGTCCATGCTTTTCCAATTTTTCTATCAGTCATTTCAATGGATAAGTCGTTCATACATTTAATGATTTCAATGATTTAATGCAAAGTGGTTAAAGTGTGTTTTCAATTGACAATTTTTTTTTGTCAAAAGAATATCAAAATTGTTTATATTCTTTTAGATCTTACTTATGAAAACCTTACCATTTGGAATGTGTATTAGTATTCTCTTAGAAATTGCACCTAGAGATCTAAGTTTCTCATTACAATTGTTCGTGTATACTATCTTTGATGGAAAAGTGAGAATCATTTTTACCAGTTGTTCAAATTTTAAACGTAGAAAAAGTTAATGAACTCATTAGTTATCAATATTAACTATTTCTTTACCTTGAAACCACTAACGCCTCTTGCAATTGGTTTTATTTTGGACTCATGTTCCATTGAAGGATAGGCATATAATGTTGCAACCTACATATCAAGGGGAAACGTAGCAATTCTTGACTTTCAAGTTGTATTTCAAGGCAACTATATTTTTAAAGTCATCAATTTTTGAAAAAGGAGTTGGTAATATGTTATAACAATTTGTTATGGTGGATTTACTTTTTTTAATATAAAAACCATGGATTATTAAGCAATGTACCATATTAGTAGACTATCTTTAAGACTATGGTTCTAGGAAATAATTGTGATCCTTATATTGACAATCATTAAGCATAGATTTATTGTAAAAATAACCAATAATTGAATCTCTTATCATTAATTTTGCTAATGTAGAATGCCATATAAGTTGGACCATTCTACACTAGACAACATATCAAATTTTGATTAGTAAAATATTTAATAAATAAGGAACTAAATGACTAGAGTGAGAAGCTCCTTCTTGTCTCTTCTCTTTGCTTGGTCTTCCCAACTAAGGTTCTTCCTTTAGGCTTGAGGTGTTGCATCGTGCTTCTCTTCTTTTTTCGAGGTTCCTTTTATCTTCAAAGTGTCTCCCTTCTTGTCTATTCCGATTCTATCTCTCTTTGCTCTTTATTATCCTTGTTTTTGTTCCTACCTTTTCTTTTTTCCATTTTAGGTAACGATTTTTCAATTTGGGAAAAGGACGCTAGGTAGTCTATACCTTTTAAGGTATAGACCATAAAGGGTAGTCTTCAGCCATTCATTTAAACTTAGATTTCTTCCTCCCTCTGCTTAAAACCCCATCTGCTAAAGTAACAGGTGGGATTGGATTAGTTGTTCCATCTCCTTTAGTAGTATAAGAGGGTCAGGAACCAACTCTTATAGCTACATCTCCTGTATCTAGATCACAAATGCAAGTCCTTAGTGATAGCTCTTCAAACCAAATCTTATGATACTACCCCTTACTTCTAAAATAGTAGAGACCTTATTGCCCCTCCTCTCGAGTTGCTAAAGAAAGGTGCTAGCAAATGGAATGTGACTTTAATTGGTTTTTTCTATCAGCCTTTCCCCCTTTTAATGCTTAGGAGTAAAAAATTGGAGAAGTAATGACCTTCATGAAGTGCTCTTCTTAGAGGATGGTCTATTCATTTTTAGATTTTTCTATTAAAAAAATTCTTAGAAGATATTAGATAATGAACCTTGGCATTTTGAAAGCATGCTGATTTTCCTGCAAAAATGTAGGCCTAGCATTCTTCTTAAGGAGTTAAGATCTAAGTAGGTGCCTATCTGGATCAATTTCCATAGTATTCCCTTTGACTATTGGATGATAGATGGGTTTAGTTACCTTGCTAATTATATGGGGAAATATATGGGAATGGATGAAGTGAAAAATACAATGAAGAGAGTGAGCTATGCATGCATTTGTGTAGTAATTAATATAAAACCTGACCTGCCTAATTTCATCCCACTTATGAGATTGAATGAGCATGATGAGATATTTTTGGATTAGGTGACTAATCCTTTTTAATTGAGTCCATTAAGTCGAAAAAAGGAAAAAAATCTAGAAGCCAACGAGGAAGAGGTTTTTGAATGGTGAGTACATAGAACTTATGGGATTATAAGAACCTAAAAGCTACTTGGAACCTACTCTTGACAATTAAGGTTATAATTGATGCTAATTTTAAATGTTATTTGATGTGCATTTCCCCCAAATTTGATGTATAAATATTCAATTTATGTTTGGAACTGTATGATTTGCAAATTAATGCCCAATTATGAAGAATTATGTGAAAAATACTAAGGTTAAAGCATTTTAGGACTTAAACATGGCTTGACCTTGAACCATCATTTAACCCCCCTAAAACCCATATTGAAGTAAGTTTTTAGGAGTTAAATGTGGGCATTAAGTGGCATCATTTAAGTATCAATTTCAAGGGTTGTTTGAGTACTCAAACGCATTTTCCAATTCGATCCTTGACAAATTCAACTGTAACTTTCTTCAACTTGTAGTAGGTAGTTAAAGGACATAAAATATGACATTTTCATGCAATAGAGAACAAGATTAGTAGCGATAAACATTTCTTCAGTTAGATTTTAGTTCTTCTCTCTCTAGATTAGATTTTCTTCTTTTCTTTTCATTTTCAATCTATATTTGGAGATTTCAAGTTGTTTTTAAGGATTTTAGGGTTTGTATACGTGATTCAGATTTATATTTCATTTTGGAGCTTAACTTGGTTCATTATAAACTCTTTAACCACTTGTGTCTTACTCTTTTATTGTATTTATTCAAGAATATGTTGCTTAAGTTTTATCCTTATTGTTCTTTGATTTATATGTGGTTTTAATATGATTTATAGCTAAGCTGAGGCTAGCAAATGCTTTATTTGAGTTTCTTAGGCATGTTGGATGGTGATTTATTTGAATGTTTAATGCTTGTTTTAAGTTGGCCACTTAAGATAAAGATATCAGATGATTAAGGATCTGTAAATTCAAATTTAATTGTTGCATAAATCAATAGATGACAGGATTTAAATCAATGAATGACCAAATTTTGGTTAATCATAGGGGTGTTAATCTAGAAGTGGTTATTTTTATATTAAACTTCTCGAACTTTAAGCCTATTACCTATGTTTAATGAATGGCCAAACTTCTGGTTAGGAATAATTGAGATAATCCATTGTCTTAACCATAGCATTGTCTTAATTTAGTGAAGATACCTTAGATTAGGCATTCCAATTGTTTCATAACTTAATCAAATCATTGAAAGCTTGAACCTTAGGCCAATGTTTACTTTGGTTTTTGTTTTTTGGTTTTAGTTTTTTATTTTTCTAAACACAAAAATTGATAAAGAAAACATACTAATACAACACAGAAATCGATAAAGAAAACAAAATAACCAATACAAAAACATAACAACCACAACAAAAAAACCACAACCCACAATCCAACTAAACATCCCCTTAGCTAATCACTTAAAATTAGTAATCTCTGAATCATTATTGAGCTCCTTTACATTGATTGGAAGTTTTTAGGTTCATTTAGTCATCTTAATTTTCATCAATCATAAATTTACATTCTATAAATAATTATAATCCAATTGACTTAGTACTCATATTATTTTCTTTAAGCAATCGACATCTGGAAGATTAAATCCATTATATTACTTATTGACTAATGTACTTGTTGTAAAAGTTGGTTTTTAATTGATTTGATTTTATAGGCTAAAATATTGATTTATATGAGTTTATTTAGATACCTATACTGTCTGAAAATAAGTTTTTAGTACCAATGCTAGGGATTATATCTAGTTATATTATGATTATAATGGTGTCAATTACACTATAGATCTTTCTTTTATTTTATGTGTTTTATTTTCTTATTGTTTTTTTTTGTTTGATGTTAAGAATAGAATTTTCTTTTTGTACTTTGTTTTCTTTTGATTTATGTGCTGGGACATCTTTTAATGACTTCATTTAGTCATCAAGAAGATGTGGAGGTAACAAGACCATTGGCAAGATTGCCATTGGTATGAGCCTAAAATTAAAGAGAATGATTGGGGCGATGGCTATTTTGAGCAATTTGATGTAACTTATACCCCTAATTCAATGATTTACTCTAATTACTCTTGGTATAATCCCACTTATTTTGAACAATATTTACCATTCTTATCATAAGAGCAACCTTTGAATGTTGTAAGATTAAAATTTTGTGAGTTAATCAATGAGAGCATCTTTAGAAATCAACTAACCATGGAATAATTGAAAGCTTCTTATCATAATTAGAGGGAGCAATTGATGCAATCCATTAATGAAACTTATCCAATTGACCCTCCTAAAACCACTAAATTAGAATTAAGTGAGCTAAATAATTTTAATATAGATAATGGTGAGCAAGAGCTTTCAATTTCCTTCGAGTGTATAAGTGATGTGGAAGTTGTCGAATGCTTGAATGATAAACAAGCTTTTGAAATTGAAGAATTTAAAAAAATATGAAGAAACCTTGGAGAGTGTTGAAGCAACTATGGTTCAAGTAATTCGTAATATGGAAGAATCTTTAAGTGGATTGAAAGAACATGATTTAGGAGCCATTGGATTTCAGCAAAATGAATTAGTTGATGTAAGAAACTTTGAGGACTAATTGGTAGCAAGTAGAAGCTTCCATTTGAATCAAAGGAGTTTGAAGTAGAAGCTTATGATGAGGTTGTCAAGATTAAGGCAATTATGGAACCTAAGGAGGCATTAAAGAGCATTGATTTTCTATGTTTTATAGATTTTGATCCTAGGCTAAAAGTTGTAATTTTTTACTATTTTTCATGGTGTTTTGTCAAGGGAAAGAGTATTGAATGATGTTTCATCAAGGGTTAAGTTCATAATGAATTTAAGAATCTAATTGGAGGTATAAGAGCCCTTGAAACTTTAGCTTATCCATCAACTAAAAGACTTTAAAGAAATGCTTATTGGGAGGTAACCCGACTATAAAAGTATGATTCTTTATTTAAGTTTATTGTGTCTTAGGGGTCAAATTGATAGAGTTTTAATGGTTAATTTGTTGAATTATGACCTTTAATTTAGTGCTTAATTGTTAAATTGATGTCTTATTATGTTTAATTTGTAGGATGGAGTTTAATGATGAAGATTGGAGTAAACACAAAAAGAAGTTCTCTTGGTTCCATCGATAAATGGCCACCTGACAGGGTACCGTTATACGAAGAATAGGGGGCTGTTTGTTGTTGTTACATTTGAGCAGTAACAACACCTTCTTAGGGTGTCGTTGTAAGGAGGCAGGGTGTCGTTGCTTACTTAGTCAACAATTTCAGCTCTAAATCTTCCAAATTTCAACTCTTGGCGTGTTCCTAATTAATGATAGTGTCTACTAGCACATGGGGGGGGGCTCTCCAAGTCCTAAAAACGTCTAAAAACACACAAGAAACACGGAGATACTAGAGGATTCAAATTTGTCATAGAGAGAGACTTCTTCTTCTCTCACTTTTCTAGTTTTTCTTTAGTTCTAAGTTTCAAATACTTAGTTCTAAGTTTCAAATACTTAGTTCTTCGAATTTGTGTATTATTTCTGAGTTTATGAAATTTGGAGCTTATTGTTAAGACTCATATATGAGTCTAGGAATCATCTAAGGGGGTTTCTAAACTCAGATTATATCTTATTTAGTTCCATTTTTCGGATTAATCAAGGTTGTTATTTTTATGCTTACATATTTGAATGTTCTTGATTTTTCTGCAAGATCTTGATGAATTAGAGCTTGGTTGGAGTTTAGATTCTAGTTAGGAGTTCACGAAACATCGAGAAGTCTTTTTGGGATTTGTTGTAACATCTAAACTTTATATTTAAGCTCTTAATTTCAGATCTATCAAAGCATGTTGTATAAATTGCAT
>JAOXYD010171742.1:0-10036 GCA_028565735.1 Pinacopodium congolense | reverse complement strand
AATATTCCTAAAATTAAATCAATAACCAAAGGGTCCCAAATAATTCAAACAACAAATCCTAAAAATATTTTAGCCACACATAATAATAAAATTAAGTTCAAATAAGTCTATATTTTTTAAAATGAAAAAATAATAAAATAAAAGATAAAAATTAAATAAAAATAAATCAGAAAATAAAATAAAATAAAGAATTTGATGAAATCTTGAAATTTTTGTGCTTGTATGGTGTTTTTAGCTTGCTCTCCTTCTCCTTGATTCTCTCCTGAAGCTCTCTTTGGTCTGTCCCCTCAGTTGCTCTCCTTAGCTGTCTCTTCTCTTTCTATATTTCTGTCTGCCTCCTCTGATTTTTTCTGGTCTCTCTCGTTGCTTCCTTGTTTGACTACACCTCCCCTCAATTTGTTTTCTATCCGACTCCTTTTCTGCGTTGCTGTTTATTAATTCTCTGCTTAGGGTTGTTCTGTTTTTTTAATTTCCTAACTGCTGCATCTGGTGGGCTACTGGTGGGAGTGGAGGTCCAGCAACGTAAGGCAGCTAGGCTAGAGGAAGTTGGTAGGTGGGCTGTTGGCTTGGGCGAGCAGGAGTTGGCGTGCGGGCTGAGTGCGCAGGAGGCATGCGGGTTGGGTCGCGTGTAGGAGGACTGGGTCGCACGCAGGAGGCGGAGGGCTAGGCTGCTGCGAGCTGGGTCAAGGACGTTGGTCACAGACTGGGACGCACGAAGTAGGCCGAGGCAAAGCAAGCTTAGGCTTAGGCTTAGGGCGCGATCTGGAGTGGGCTGGGCACTGGTCTGGATCGAGCTCTGGGTCATGGGTTGGAGCTGGCTCAGGACGGGCCTGGCGTTGGACTGCAGACCTCTTCTGCTGTTTCTCTTTTTTTTCATCTTTAATTTTTAAATTTGATTTACCTACACAATAAATAAATACACCAATAAAATTTACTTCTAACCCAACATTAATAATTAAATAATAATAAAAAACACAAAACATAAATGAAAACACTTAAATAATCAAAAGTAACTCCAAATTAATACTAAACACAAATAAAACAATAATCAAAATTATACTAAACAAAAACACATAAAATAAATCTTAAAACACAATAATAACAACTTATTATGCCAGAAATACATGCAAAACACTTAAAAAACACATAATAAAACATAATTATCAAATATGTACTCAGTCAAATAGTAAAATAACATTAGGTATATTAGGACCCAATATCCAAAATTTGATGTTAAACCAAAGGAGATTCACCTTATTTTAATGATTAAAAAAATAGTATTTGGACTAATAGTTTAGATGTATTTTAAGTGCTTGAAGATAGGCGTAAAATTTAAAGTATGAAAGAACTTAGTTATAAAGTATCGATATAAAGCTTATGATGAAATGATGAAGATTCAAGTGCTTGGAAGATTAAGATGAAATTCTTATAGGTTTATATTTGTAATTTTTTGTTATAAATCTTACTTGGTTCATTTTGGTGATTTAAAAGGCTCACTCATGCATGATCATATAAATGAATTAAAATATGTGTCTAGGATGTATAATCAAGAGGAATTTATGTGGGAAATATTTTCATAATCCTCTTGATGAGTTAAAAATGTTCTTCAAAAGTTTTTCACTGCTGAAGTCTAACTAATGGCAATCAACATTCTAGACTGGACATAGGCTTGTAACCATATGATGAAATTTGGCATCCATTGAACAACATAAGTGCAATTTATGACATCTTATACATTATACAACGGTTTGCCAAACATACTTACCACATCTCATGATAATTGTTCATTCTTTTTTTGACATCGTTTCATCGAATCAAATAGCATAATCTTCTTTCCCACTAAATCAATACAAATACACTACCAATGTATTTCTAGTGGAATAGGTATCATGAACTGCAATTTCATATAGTCAACACAAACTAATCATCCTCTCTGAATAAATGTAGCACAACATATACATTAGGGAATTTAAGCATGTTGTAGTAAATTTAATTTTGTAGGAAACAAGAAGTCTATTCTGCAAGACTTTGTTTAATTTCTGAGTGAGATGAAAAATGTCTTAGAATGTAGGTAATAATTTAGAGTGGTGTAGAAATATTTTGGTCAAGTTTTGATATCTTTTTTTGAAAGCATAATGATGATTAGCTATAAGATTAGCAGTTTTGTTACGCTACCTACATTGAAATAGGACATTAATAGCGGTACTATAATGGCACCATTGTTGCTCTATCTTAACCATCTTTTATTTCTATATGTTGCACTCAAATAGCTATTTCTCAATGAAAAAAATGATTTTCATGCATTAGAATATTACATAACAATAACAAAAGGCTAGTTTGAGATATTTAACCTATAAATAGGTGTTTTTGCATTGGTTATAGGCATCCAAGTGTAGAGAAATCAACCTTAAAAGTGTTTCAAGCATTGAAAGACTTTGTGTTGAGAATTTAGTTGTGGTTTTATAACACGTGTGTGCATTTATTTTATAAGTGTGAGAACCTCTTTGAACACCAATTTGAACTTAAATTTATTTATAAGTTTTGTTTTTATGAGGATTGAAAGAAAGTGAGGAGGTTATTCTTTAGCCTAAGGAAAAAGAAGAGAGAAAGGTTATCCTTGATCCATTAAAGGAAATTGTATTATCCAACTTTGTATTTGTCAACAAGATTTGTTAGGAAGTCAATATGGAAGAAATCGGACATCTCCAAACCACTATAAATTGTTTGTGTTCTTTTCTCCCTACAATTTTGTATTAAAGTTTTTAATTTATAAGTTGTCTTATATTATTACTTAATTTACAAGTAGCATTTATATTATTGTTTATATTGTTTATTCAATTTAGTTTAGCATTCAATGATAGAAAAATTAGTGAAATTATGATTATCTTCTAGTTAGAATTTTTGAAACCCTTAATTTACCACCCTCTTAAGTGTCAAATGGGACAAACAATTGAAATGAGAGCCTAGGTTTCATAATAGTTGTGATTCTAATGAATTAGTGAGAAAAGATCAAAATGGCACACATGATGAACACATTTTCTCCCTCAACTAGCCTTGAAGGACAAAATGTAAGTAGAGCTCCCTATTTTAATAAGAATAATTACTTATATTGGAAGACAAGGATGAGGTGTTTCTTGATAGTCGATAGTGTAAAATTATGGAAGATAGTTTTACAAAAGACTATATGCCTTCTAAATATGTAGGAAATCATTCAGGGCCTAAGATTAAAGATGAGTGTGACAGTGAAGATGAAAAATTAGTATCTCTTAACAATAAAGGAATGCATATTTTGTATTATGCCTTAAGAATAAATAAATATAATAGGGTATCTATGTGAAAAAATCACTTATGAAATTTGACATATCTTAGAAATCACACACGAATGTACAAATCAAGTAAAAGAGAGCAAAGTTAGTATGTTTACTCATCAATATAATCCTTTTTATATGTCATATGATGAATCCGTTTCTTCTATATATGCTCGCTTTGTTGATATTATTAACATATTAAAAGTTTTAGGTAAGACTTATTTGAATGTTTAACTTATAAGGAAGATTTTTAGGTCTTTATTGAAATTGTGGAAAGTTAAGGTAACTGCAATTAAAGAAATAAAGGATCTCAATGCCCTCCCCTTCATGAGTTTATTGGTTCTCTCTTGATATATAAGATAAGGTTGAAGGAGACACAAGAAGAAGAAACCATACACAAGAAGAAATACATGACATTTAAGGCTACAAAGAAGGAAGAGAGTAAGAATGAAGACTCATTATATAAAAGAGAAGATGAAGAAATTCTCTCATCATAAGAAGTTTAAAGAAATTGTAAAGGAGAAAGGCATCCATATGTAAAAGGTAAGGTATATCGTTTCCTAAAAATAAATTGTTTAACATAACTTATTTTGAATGTAGAGAAAAAGGTCATTTGAGAACGCAATGCCCACACTTTTAAAAGGATAAAAAGAAGAAGAAGAAGAAAAAGAAAGAATCTAAGAAGAAGAAAGCATTGCAGGTTGCATGGATAGAATTAAGCAACTCTAAAAAGAAGAAGTGGCGAATGTGTATTTCATGGCATATTGTTGTGTGATCTAGTTTAATTAAACTAAATTAAAATTTCAACATAAACTCAAAACTTAACTCAAGACCAACTTGAGGGCAAGTACACCTATTAACAAGTAATATAATGGATTCAAATAAGTCTAAATTATAAATTCCTTAGGGAAAATACTGCAAGTATTAAATCACTCAAATCTAATTATTTCAAGAATTCAAATTAATTGATTTATCAATTTAAAGACTACTAATTAAACAAAAAATTTCCAACTAATGCAAAAGAGATCAAGAATGAAATTAAAGATTACCAAATCTAAATGAATAGCTAAGGCTTCAGATTTTTATAATTCAATTAAGTTTTTAAAGTTCGTGATGCCTGATCTAAGGTATCTTCACAAAATTAAGATAGTGCTACGGTTAATACAAAGCCTTTTCTCTATTGGTCATATCCCATAGTTTGGTTATTTAACAAACTTAGGTAATAGGCTTAAAGATCTAGAAGTTTAATATGAAAATTCCTTATTTTAGGATTAAAAACCTTATAATTAACTTGAGTAAGGCCATTCACTAATTTAAACCATTATGTTTATTGATTTTTCTATTAATTAACGTAGAATTCTTAGATCCTTAATCATTTACAATTCTACTCTAAGGGGCTAGTTTAAAACAAAGGATTAAGCATTAAAATAAACAAAGATCAACATCTAAATATGCATAAGAACTCAATTAAAACCATTTGTTGTCCTTACCTTAGCAAAAAATCAAGTTAACCATACATATTAATCAAACAACACAAGATATAAAACTTAAACCACATGTCTTATGATTAATCCAATGAAAGATTAAAATACAGTGACTTTTAAAGTTTAGAAAGCACCAATTCAATCTTAAAATGGATATATAACTTTAAATCATATGTTCAAATTCTTAGAATCCTCAAAAACAACTTTGAATCTCCAATACAAAAGATTGAAATAAAAAAAAACCTAAAACCCTAAACTAAAAAGAGAGAATCTAGAATTTTAAATAAAAACGAATGAAATTAGTGGTTAAAACTTGTACTCTAGATGCATAATGATGGTTTTATATGTCCTAATTAGGGTTGTTACAAGTTGGATGCAAGGTGATGGAAAAATAATATTCAATGTAACTAGAGCAAACGTGTCTACGAACGTCAATGGCGCTTGATATTGCACATCCATAGCATCATTAATTCCCTTTATTAATCATTTGTCTTTAGATTGTACATTAATGAGGGTTTGTTAGAGATTAATAAGTCAAGTATAGTAGGTTGCATTGAAATCCTCTATGGACATCAACAAGGGTTTGAATGGAGACATCATAGTGTTTTTGAAGTGGCTTGTTGATCTCCTAAAAAAAGGCTCTAAATGTGATTATTTTTTCATTAATCCTCATTTTTAAGCATTAAACCACAAATTAAACAATAACAAACATAAATTGAACAAGTTAACATTAAAAATAGGGGTTAAGATACATCAAATTATATTAAAGAAACTATAAACTATAATCTTATCATACATGATATGGTATCATATTCCCACAATAGTGATGTTAAATGTGATTTAGAATATAGTTAAGAAGACTTATTGAAATATATAGAAAACTTGACTAAAAAGAAGAAGAAGAAGAAGAAGTTACATGCTAGGCATAAGGAATCTTTAGAATTTCTGGATGAGTACAAATAAGAAAATGGAAGACTTAGGCAAGAATTAGAATAAATAAATGTGGATTATGATAGTTTAGTGAATGAAAATGTCCCATTAAATAAAGAAATAGAGTCCTTTAAATAATCACTTGCTAAATTTGCTAAGGAAAATAAATAACTAGAAACTATGTTTGGTATTCCTAAAATGACTAATAAAAAACATAGTTTAAGATCTAATAAGACCTTTTTCATTTTGGAAAAGAACTTAGAAGAAGAATCTCCACATAGGACACTTGTTAAAAATGCATCTACTAGTATACCACAACCTAGATAAAGAAACTATGCATACATATATATACCTCAAGACATAGGGGAACTCCTTAATGTTGGTTTAACAATAGAAGATCATTTTTTTAACCTAGATATGATTTTCAATCTTGATCTTATAATGAGTTTATACCCAGATATGACTATAGAAATGCATATAGGTCATGTGCACCTTTATTTCACACTTATTGTGATTATTATAGACATAAAGCATGATTTTGTTATGATAGACTTAGAGACATGTTGAATTAACCTTTTTTTTTTAAGATGAAAAAACATTATTTGAACTAATAATTTTATGGTCTTAAGTGTTTTAAAGATAGGTATTAAAGTTGAAGTGTGAAAGAAATTGGTTAAGGAGTCTTAAAGTTAAATTCAAGGTCATGAAGCTAATAAAAAAAGGAATCAAGTTGGAAGGACAAAGATAGCTTTTATATAGGTTTATGGTTACATTTTCATTATAAATTTCACTTAGTCATTTTGGTGATTTGACAAGGCTCAATTCATGCATAATTGAACATGTATTTTAGAATATGCACATAGGATGCATAATCAAAAGGAATCTTGTGTGAAATTTTTTTAATAATCCTCATAGTAAGTTAAAAATGTTTTGGGAAGGTTTTGAATGTATTTGTGAGCCTATACAGTGTAAAAATGTTTTTGGGAACGTTTTGAATGTATTTGTGAGCCTATATAGTGTATAAATATGTTAGGAATGAATTTGGATTAGATTGAATGAGTTTGGATATGTTTATATATGTTTTAAGGGGTTAAATGATGGTTTAGAAACGATAGTCTAAAAGACTCACCGTATAGTATACATTCTAGGTATTTAAATGGTGGGAGTTAAACAACATTGTTTAAATCTCAGGAATCATTGTTTGAGAGCGTAAATCACGCTTAGAAGATTTGCTTTAACGATCGCTTAATTTTAATGGATTAAAATATTGTACAATGGTAACAATCAATTAGTTTGAAATCTTAAGGCTATAAATAGGTTGGTCTACACTTGTTTTCAACATCCAAGAGCATAGAAATCAATCATTCAAGTGTTTCGAGCATTAAGAAGTATTTTGTGTATGGTTTTAAGTTGAGACTTTGATTTGATATTTGTGAGTTTGTTATACACATTTTTTCATTCACCAAAAGTTTTTTTTTATGAAGCCTTCCAATATACCAATTTGTTCTTGATTAAAATTCTTTGAAGTATGTATTTTGAGAGATAGAATAGTTGAGAGCGAAAGGTTATCCTTAAGCCTTTGGAAAAGGATTGTAAAGGTTATCCTTAAGTTTAGAAAAAGATTATATTTCATCCTAAAGCTTAGAGAAAGGATTGTATTTATGATGTTATTCTTTTGACAATGAAAAAAAATCTTAACAGTAGTGTTAAGGACTAGACGTAGGAGCAAGTGGATAGCTCCAAACTAGAATAAATTGGTGATGTCATTCTACCTTATACTCTTTTACATTCATGCAATGATCCTAATTCAATTGAGTTTATATTATTTTCTAAAATCTTATCTGTATTTTTTATTTAAGTTATTTATTTATGAGTTTGTGTATGTGGAATCAAGTTTTATCCATTATGTTTATTATTACCTATTTCCACAATCTGTTTTCACATAAGTGTTAAAGTTGTTTTTCGTGAACTTAGGAATTCTTGAAATTTTTATTAAGAATCTAATTCATGCCCTCTCTTAGGTGCTGTTCAATTATAACAAGACATTACATTAAGAGGTATGGATACGTATGTAACTAACTCTCAAGGACCTAAGAAGATGTAGGTATCTAAATTAATATGATTTTTGGTTTTGTATTTCACCAAGATGAGAAACAAATGGTACGTTGATAAAGGTTATTGAAGAAATATGATCAATGACCTTTCAAGCTTCATCTCTTTCAAAACCAAGGATGGGGGATCCATCACTTTTAGAGACAATGCTAACAATAAAATAATTGACATTGGAAAGTTTGGTAAGATAATTTTCCTTTTCATTGAAAATGTTCTACTTATTGGTAAATTAAATCACAATATTTTAAGTGTAAGTTAACTATATGATAAGGATTATAAAGTATGTTTGGAAGGAAATTAATGTGTAGTTTTAAGAGATATTGATGGTAGTAGTATTGCTTGCTTAGGAAAAAGAGAATGAAATATTTTCGATTTGGATGATATTATTAACCTTTAAAACAAGTTTTTGGATTCTTTGAGTGAAAGTGCATGGGTTTGGTATAGATGGCTTAGACATGCTAGCATGAGCCTTTTATTAAAACTCAAATCTAAGCAACTCATCAATGGATTCCCAGTTATGAGATATGAAAAGGATAAGATTTTTGGAGCATGCCAAATAAGAAACAATTAAGAAGTTCATTTCCATGCAAGAAATTGGTAACAACTTTTAGACACCTTGATCTTTTTCATATTGATTTGTTTAGTCTTCCTAGAGTATCTAGTTTTGGTAGTAAATCATATGTATTTATTATTGTTTATGACTTTAGTAAAGTTATAGGAATTTATTTTTTAAGTACAAAAGATTAATTTTTTAAATAATTTGTGAGATTTACTAAGAAAATTAAAAATGAAAAAAGGTTTATTCATTGTATCAATTAGGAGTGATCACGATAGAAAATTTAATAATGAATTATTTAAAACTTTTTATGATAACTATGAAATTTGTTATAATTTTTTTGGCCCCTAGGATTCCATAAAAAAATGGTGTAGTAGAAAACAAGAATAAATCTTTACAAGGAATGACTAAGACCATGATTATTGAAAAGAATTGCCTAAGTATTTTTAAGTTAAAGCAGTGGCATATGCATGTAATATCATTAGTACGGTAAACATTAGGCATAAGAAGAATAATACCCTATATGAACTTTGAACATGCAGGAAACCAAAAATTAGTCATTTTAAAGTTTTTGAATGCAAGTGCTACATTTTGAATACTAAGGATAGTTTAGGTAAATTTGATTCCAAAACTGATGAAGGCATCTTTTGTGATTTTTTTTTACTAGTAAAGCATATAAAGTTTTCGTAAGAGCTATCGCGAGTTCACCAAATAATAAAATACCTAACTACCAAACTAACTATGTAGTAGGGCAAGTCAAGTTTGATCCCATAGAGAATTAGTAGTGTTTAGAAGCTATTCCTAAGGTTAAGGTAAAAGAAAATAAGAAAACCCTTAGAAGACACTAGAAAGATGCAAAAGAGAATAGAACATTAAGGATGAAAAGCATAAAGAAACAGATAACAATAAAAGATAGATGGGCAGAAGATATATATAGGATTCAGGATTTATAATTAATCCTTAAAATATATAAATTTTGATTGGTCTAAGATGTTAGCTTGTTGACATAAACAAGCACTTTCATCCTAAGTTCATCCTAGTTTAGATAAATTTAACAAGCTCTGAAAATATCTTTAACTATGCGATAACATAGAACAATCTCTCTAGATTAAATGGTGCATTAGCTTTAAATACTAGGGGATAACTAACCTAAGCCATAATCTTGCAAGATCATATTATCTAACTTATAGATCTGGAATCCCAGAATGATTAGTTAAGTTTAACATATTTCCATTTGCAGTATTAGTAATAGATGATTATGTATCACAAACCTCTACCTAGTAATTAAACTAGAAATAATACCTAGGATGGCCAATCGTATGAATTAATCCCTAATTCATGTCATTAATTTAGAACCCCAATTCAACATTGACCTAAATGACAAAACTCAATTAATTCATAATCAATTCTCACAATTAATCATCCAAAATCCCACTAATAACTTCCAACTCGAGCACAACGACACCTCAGCCGTTGTTGCCTTCTGGAGACAGGAGACAACGACACCTCAGCCGGGTGCCGTTGTGCAAGAACAGCCCGCCGTTGTGTTCCAGAAAACACAGCCTATTATGCACAATCGACCCTAAACTGATCCAAACAAGTTTCTAATCATAATTGAGACTTCAAACACCTTTGGAAACATGTAT
>JAOXYD010171733.1:0-10036 GCA_028565735.1 Pinacopodium congolense | reverse complement strand
TTTCTGATATTAAAAATAACTCTCTTAGGATGATAGTTATGCATATGAGAGTCATGAGAATGCATCATGCCATTATGACTATGAAACATGTCATTTTGCCTAACATGAGATTTAAATGCATTTCTAGGTCTTATATTCTCTAAATGTTATTCCTTGATCTAATTTATGCCTATAATATGAAAGAAACATGTTTGATGGCCTGGAATGAATATGAGAAACATTTATAGATGTATGGGAGTGTATATAGGGTGCTTGTGAATGAGTTGGCTTATTTTGCCGAAATGGCCTATCATGAGACCTAAACATATGCCTATCATTTTCTTGATGATATGGCCTCATAGAATGAGATTTATACATGTCTCTAGCGATAAGAATATGCTTACAATGAGTATGTGAATGTAGAGACATAAGATGCCGATCATGAGGCCTAAATGTATACATGTCATTTCTTTGATGAAATTGCTTCCTAGGATGTGAATATGAACCCTTCCTAGGATTATGCACATGCACATTAGAAACATGAGCGGATTTAGGACCTCTTTGCCTACCATGGGTCCAAAAAGCATCATTATGAGATGGTTGTGCATTCCTAAAACAATTATACCTATTTTTGGCCACATGCACATTCTTAGTTACCTTTGAACTAGATGCATATATGAATACATGATTGTTCTTCGTAGCATGCCATTTTGATGAAGATTTAACATTCCTAAATGATGCCCTTGCATGGGCTTTTGATGATGAAGCTCCATTATTAAAGGAGGCTTAGGCAAAATTTCATCATGTACACTTCGCCCTTTATAAAAATAGTTCTGACATCTTTAAAGCACTTTCATCAACAAAACCTAGACCATGTTTATCATTGAAATTTTTTTGACTTCATAGCATGTAATCTAATTTCTCTTTGCCCTTTATCTATGTAGACAATGATTTCTTAAGGGCTTCTACTTCCTTTTTCAAGTATTCATTTTCATGCATCAATTTATGCCCATCATCATGCATACCAACATCCACACTCTGAGAATCTAGCATGGCATTCATTTCATTTTTCAATCTATCAATCTCTATTATACATGCATTCTTAGATTCTAACGCATTATGCATTTCAATTTTCAACTTCTCATTCAAATGCAAACATGCATCCAATTCTTATCTCAAACAATCATTCACATTCACTAAATTATCATTTTCAATCATGTAATCATTTGAAGCAATATTCACAGTCTTAGATTCTAAAACATGAAAATCATTTCTCAATTTCTCATTTTCTATCCTAAGATCATTTAACAACTTCTTGAATTCCTTAAATTTTGGAAAAAATCTTCTTCCTTTTCACTTTAAGAGCTTGTGCAACCTTGACCAATTCATCAAATAAGATTTCACCATAATAAACATTATTTTCATCATTATTTGAGTTAGAGAGAACCTCATTGCTTTCCTTTTAAACATTTGATAAAGATAGAGCTTCTTCCACAAAAACCACACAGCATGAATTTGAATCCTTTTCCTCATCTTTAGCTTTCTCCACTTCCTTGACTTCTTCTTCATTAATACCTTTTCTATAAATTTGCTCCAACCTACACCAAATCTCAAAAACAAATTTACACATAGATACTTTATCAAAAACAAACCAATCTAATGCTTCATGTAGGATATGTATAGCCTTTTCATTTAAACAAACAATTTCTTGATCATTTGAAAATGCATTAGAGCCATTTGAAATAATTTCACATAAACGTAAATCTTAGCACATAATAAAAAATTAGATTCTAATTTTCCATGTGAAGAAGTCATTACCATAAAAAATTGGTGGCCTATGAATATCCAAACCTTCTTGAAGAAATTAAATTGGCATTTTTAATCTTTACCCACAATTTCGTTAGAAATTATGCAAATGTGAGACCAAAGCTTTGATACCAATTGTAAGCCTTATGGCACCCAAGAGGGGGTGAATTGGGTGTTGAAATTTATTTTTGTGGAATTGAAAAACTTTAAAAACCTTATGCCAATTCAAAAAATATGAAATCTGTAACCAAAATTCAACTTACATGGAATGTAAATTCTTATGCCAATATCAATCAAATTCAAACAATTATAAAGCAAACACAAACACACAAATATAAAGGAGATAGGGAAGAGAAAGAACACCAAGATTTATACAGGTTCGCCTACTCCAAAGATAGATTACATCCTCTCTCTAACTACTTGTTGTAAATTCACTAACAACAATCTTGGTTAAAGGCTAAAAGGAAGCTTTATAATAATCTTGATTAAAGGCCAAGAGGAATCTTTACAAATTCTTAATTCAAGGGCAAGAGGAACCTTTAAAACAATGTTGATTTAAGGCCAAGAGGAACCTATACCAATCTTGTTCTAAGTCAAGAGTAACCAATCAATCTTACATTTCATTAAGAGGGTGAAGAGTAACCCTTAACTACAATGTTTTTATGGCAAAGAGGAGAATTTCCAATACAACCCAAGTTTATAATTTTTGTCCTACAAGGAAAGCCCCTAATCGAAGCTCCCTTGAGCTTTAAACCAAGTTTATAAAGACAATCTTGATCAAAATCAACATAAATTAATTGCTCAAATGCAACAAAGGTAATATGGAATGTCAATTCACAATTAAGACCTAATCCAATCCAATTCACATACAAGGATTAAGATAATTCAAATCTTATTTATCCTAGGTGAAGAGCAACCTAACAAATCTATTTTAAAGGAAAAGAGTAACCAATACCATAATCAACAACCAATACAAATCAATTCCCCCAAATTATGTAACCAAGCATACCTTCTATGGTTTTTCACTAATGCTCATGCAATAAAAGCAATTCTAAAAATTATAGAGACAAACCCAAATTTTAAAAAGCATTCTAACATATCAATAGGTCACAAACAATTAGATTGAATAACCAAAAAGGTGATTATTGCCTACAAAACTTAGATTGAACCTATATGAGCATAAGTTATCCAAATTCTGCAATATTAATGCTCTAGCCTATAAACAAACGATTTTAATCAATCAAATGATGCAAAAAAAATGTAAGAAACCTACTACAACCTCAATATATATGTTAGTAACTATTTTGAGTAATAAACACAATTTTACAATATCAAACTGATGATTTAAATTAAGAGAAGAGCTAGAATGTACAAATTAGGGACAACTTTGAGCAACCTGTAAACATTAAGCTTAAACACACAATAAAGTAACTCAAAAATTGAAAAAAAAAACTAGCACACTTTTAGGACTTAAGAAAACATAACACAATTAATTTGCACACCTAAAAACGAGTTTAAACACCAAATCTAAATTGACAATGAAGTTGTAGTGAAAACTTAATAGTTTTGCTATTATGTCTTCTTGGAGCTAAAATAGCCGATTTGAAAGCTTAAAAATTGTAGTAAAAGATACTATTCACTCTTGATAACTTAATCAAAATATGTATGATAATTTTGAATAAATAAAAAAGGTTTTTCTTGCTCAAAATTGAAGAGCACAGAAGATAAACCAAAGTGAACAAAAATTGAGACAATTTTGGTGTGCCTGACTTTGAAAGCTTTAAACAAACGATTTAATGGATAAAAAAATCAATTGAAAGCTTTATGAGTTTCTTCTATATCTAAAAAAACTAGAAGAATAAAATTTACAGCACAAGAAATCGATTTAAAACATGAAAACATGAATGGAATGAAGGCTATATACAAAATAAAGAAAACTTTAAATATTGGAATGATTTGATCTTGTAGTTCATTTTTCAAAGGTTCTAAATTTGTTAAGAGTGTTTAGGAATGATATATATAGTGTTGGAAGATGTTTGGAGTCTTTAGAAATAAGAAATGACCGGTAAAATGAGGAATAAAAACAAAAGCCCGAAAGAGGAAACTAGCTGTTAGAGTCTTGGCCTTTAACAGCACCCTCTAGGTTCATCAACTGTGTTGTTGACTTAAGAACAACTTGCCGTTGAAGTCGCTGGAAACAAGGAGTACAATGGTGCCCTTGAGCCCCCAGTTTAAGGGTAAAAATCTCGCCATTTTGTGTCCAAAAAACATTAAAAATACTCCAAATCAACTTGAAAACTTTCCAAACAATACTTTTAAAGCATAATTCAAGGCTGTTTGAATCATCAAAACAATTCAATTGGTTCAAAACACAACAATTGCATTAATTATGAAAACTTTCATCTTTAAACAACTTTGAAACCTTTTCAAACAAATCTTAAACCATTCATAAACCAAAATTCATAATACAAAGATATTCAAAAAAATTCAAACATACATAAATAGCTTTAAGCAACAATTTGGTTAACTTAAATGCATCAAAAGGAATATATTAAAACAATTCAATACATTTCAACTTAATTATGCAATATATAGCCTAAATTCCATCCTAATTAAATTCTTAATATGTTAAAACCACAATCA
Organism: Pinacopodium congolense; assembly: GCA_028565735.1. Taxonomy (NCBI): domain Eukaryota; kingdom Viridiplantae; phylum Streptophyta; class Magnoliopsida; order Malpighiales; family Erythroxylaceae; genus Pinacopodium; species Pinacopodium congolense. The sequence goes on along the minus strand of JAOXYD010171733.1, from coordinate 5,608 downwards.
AGTTCAATTAATCACAAAAACCACAATTTAACTCCTATATGCCTATTTGCAAATATGATCGTGCAAACGTGAGAGCCCTTTTCGAGCATTGATTAAGAATCAAGATTAAGACACTTACACCTTAAACCCTTTTTCCTAAACTCTTTCTAAACTTAATCTTCTTTCTCTTGATCTTCAAGCTTGATCATCACTTGACCTATCATCACTTAAGATTTATCATTTGATCCTTAATATACAAGCTCTTGATCATCTAATGCTTGAGCTCTTCCACCTTAGCTCCACAAATATTTGATCTTGCACTTTAAGCATTTACCTATCTTATAAATATTTCAAGACTCAAAAATTAGTAATAACAATGTCTTGTCGTCATCAAAAAATAGGATTAGAACCACCTTGGTTTAACAATACTAATAGGGAGATACAGAGGAAGGTTAATGTTAATAGCTAACTCTTTTTAGGTTAATACCTCAAGTGAACAAGTTGTAAACTTATAGTATAACAATATCGTCACACAAGGATTATATTTAGTCACCTAACAATTCAAGTGATATTTTGTCTAAGGTAGAAAATCAAACAACAGGAACTAAAAAATTAAACAATGTGAACAACTTATCGAATTGAAGAACAAAGTCCAGTAAGTTGGGAATTTAAGATTTAAACCTATGAATCACTTTTATCTTCATTTTGATTCCCTCTTATCTTATTGATTCAATTATGTTTTTCCTAAGATATCTAAATTCCTTAGTCACCCTCTCTCTAGGTGTAACTAGTTTTCCTTAGTTGAAGATAATATAATTATTCATGCAATCTCTCAATCTATAAAACGTTTACTGAAAATCCAAGTGGTTGTGAAGCAATCCTATAGGCAATCTATTAATCAACCATTATCTCTCTTTTATCAATTAATAAACCTGATATTTATAGGTCTAATGACTGCTAAATCTCATTATACATTCAACATAAATTTACCAAGATCAATCTCTCAATCTATTGCAAGATTGAAGCACAATAAATATAACAAATATCATTTCATTTAATCAATAAACAAGAGTTCCATAAAATAGATTAACAAGTAACTCCTACAAAAGTATTCAGACATACATAATGTCAATAAAATCCACAACACCCATATTCTCTATCTAACAGGGTATAAAAGAGAAGAATGAAAAGAAACAAGGTCTAGCTTGCACTCTTCACTTCACCCCTAAGTTGTAAAAATCTGGAAGTTGATGAACCCATTGAAATCTTAATAGGGGAACTTGTTTCCCTTCTTGGAACCATCCTAAAACATTTTCCTTCTTAGAAAATCTTTTTGATGATTACTTCGTAGCTCTTACGATTTTATGCACTTAAATATGCCCTAAACTATTTAAAATCTTAAAAAATGCAGAAAAAGAAATGCAACTAGAGTTACGATTGTGACTTTTGCTGATAAATTACTCTTTGTCATGATCATGGCCTAGACTTTCTCCTACCTTCTTTTTCCTTTCTCCTTCTTTTTCCCTCCTTTAAGTTCACATGAAACCCCATTGATTACCTATACCATAAAGATCAAGAACTTACCCAAAAATCTTTATCAAACACTTAAAAAAAAGAAATAAAAACAAAAGAGCATCAAACTAAGTCCTAAACACATCATAAACATGCAAACATCACATGTTAAACACTTAGAAAAACATAGCCTAATGCACAGCTATCAATTACGTATGAAATTTTTATAGTGGTTCGATAATATCCCTTTATTGCCTATAATCTCTCCATTAATCTCATAGGAAATTTTACTAATCAATCAAAACATTTAGAAAACTTATATAGGTGAAAAGGAACCCTTTATACCTAGTCTTCCATCAATGAAGGTGAAGAGTAACATTATACAAATCTTCCTTAAGGTCAAAGAGGAAACTTTCAATTTAATCCTAATCCCAATAATTTCAAAAGCCCCTTTACAAAAATAATTACACCTTAAATGGTGTTTTACTTGAAAACTCAATAATCAAAGGGTTTACAATCTTATCAAGATGAATGATATGAATAAAAAAATTCTTGATAGCTTTAAAAATGAAAACTTGTTTGATTTAAATCACAAAAACCTAAATTTTACTTAAGGGCACCAAACTAATACAAAAAAAATCAACAAAACTCAATGAAGTCTTCTTTGATTTATCTTTTTCTCAAAACATTAATACAAACTCATGAATATTGTTCCATAACACTTATAAAATCTATTTATAGGGTTTCCATACTAAAATTGCTATTGAAAGTTTAAATTAGTTACTATTCCTTGTTAAAACTAAGCATGTTCCAACTTTTAGTTTTGATGATGGCAACGCATAATTGTTGCACCAAGGAAGGTTCCAATTCTGATTTTTATGATATAAAAATATGATTCTTTACTAATAATTTGAGTTTATGGCTAAAAATTTAAAAGACAGGTACATCTACAATTAAGAAAATAGAAGAGCAACCATTATGGAAGCTCCAAGACTGTTAGTTAGTTATTTTAAGCTTTATTCTTTTTTTTTCTAATGCGTAGAAAATTTTTTAACTCAAATTTTGAATTCATGCTTTTTATAAATTTAAAATTGTATAAAATTTTACTAAAAAGGTCAATTTTTTAGTTTAAGGTTGTTGAATAAAATTAGCTATTGAAATAGCCTTGAAATGTGATTTAAAAGTTGTGTGGAATGTTTTTGAATGAAAATGAGAAAGTTTGAAATGTTTTAGATTGGTTTTGAATTATTTTAAAACAAAAGTTTTTCAAAGTGTGCAAAATTGATCATAAACAAAGACAATTAATGTTTTTTTATTTTAATTTTCATGTCTTTGTATTCAAATTAACTTAAGATATGATTTGCATTTTGTTTAGATTGAATTTGAATTGAAACAAATGAATTAGATCAGAATTTAATATAATTACAGGTGTTGTATATTGCCATAACAGCAGCCGATCAACTAGTGTGTTTGACTAGTTAACCATTACATCATGTCAACTGTAGACATAGTGGCTAGTTTTTTTTTTCCTATTTTGAACACATCCCTTTAATGGCTATTATACACACCCAATGACTCTATTAGCCTCTTAATACTATAAATACTATTTCTATGGCATTTATTTGGATCTTTATCTAATCTTATTGAAGTTTTGAGCTTAAAAAGTCATATACGTAAAATTTGTCAAGTTTTCTTAGTTTTTTGTCTTTAATCTTCATTTTTCAAGGCTTAAATCTGATTTTTATTTTTTGCTTCAAACTAATCATTTTTAGTTTGCTTAGGCTTTTAAGAGTTTCATTAATCAAATATCACTTTTTGGGAAGTGCAAGAATCCTAGGTTTATTGAGCTTTAAGTAAAACATCTCCTTAAGTGTGTTTTTGTTACTCCTAAAGGTGATTTCTCATTTGTATAGTTATTTGATTTTATGTAGGCTTCTCTTTTCCTGAAAAAGATTTTTAAAGGTTCCTTTTCACCTTCAAAAAAAAAAATTTTGGTTGTTAAGGATTACTCTTCACTCATTGAAAAGAAGACTGTACTTGTTACATTATAATGGTGAAAACTTCAACATAAAATATGTTGGGAGAGGACTAGGCCTATGTGGATTGTTCGAAACTTTGTAAATTTTAATGTATCATCTCAACCTAACTCTCTTTATTTATTGTTTAATGTTTTTTAAATGTTTTTTATATTATTTTTTAATTGCCATATACATTGACATATTATTATTATAGGTGGAATTTTGCTATAGGGATTACATTCATTTAGAATTAGTTCAAGTAGCCTAGATGGATTAGTTTAGAAAAATTGAGAACACTCAATTCACTCCCCCTCCCTCTTGAGTGCCTTTAAAACTTGTAATAATTGTTACTAATGTTTTAGTATTTGATGCATTAGAAACATGGATTGATTAAAATTATGTAAAAATACATTATGGAGCCTAAGGAGGAATTGGATTCATGAAGAAAATGACAATGGCAAAGTAAGAATTAGAGATATAATCAAGAATGGAAGATCAAGGCTAAGAATAATAAGGTTGAATAGGTTTCAATTTATATTTTAGTTACAATTATTGATTAGATCTTATTAATACTTATATCGACATTTGCATAATACTTTGAATTTAGGACTTTTGCATAGATTATGAATTACAGTCAAATGTTTTAGACCTGAAGTTATCATTTGCATAATAAGATTTGGCATAGAGTTTCATACTGGTATAAAGTTTCACAGTTAAATATTTTGGATTTTTTTTGGTTTGGTTGAATGTTTTTTAGCATGGCTAAGTCAAGATTTTGAGTGAAAAATGTTCTTAACATTATTTAAAAAATTTTGCAAAATTTTTTGGAATGAAAATTTTCAATCATCCTAGGCACACTTTATATTTGGGCTTAATTGAAAAATATTGGTATATAGAATTAATTATGGGGTGTTTTGAAATTATGTAAATTTATTTTGAGGTCACAAAATGATTTTAAGAATTTTAAGAAAGACTTGAAAAGGTTTTGAAATTTTAGTTATGTTTCAAAAGTACTTAAATTTCTATAATTAAGAAATATTTTGTGTTTGAGCTTAATTAAAAATTTTCAATATTTTAAATCAATTTAGGGATGAATTAAAATTTGTGTGAATTGGTTTTGAATTGAAAGAAATGGTCTTGAAATTTTTGGAAATAGTTTGGAATTAAGTTTGATTGAAAGTTTAAAAATATTTATGATCAAGACATTTTGAGTATTTAGATTTAATTGGTGAGCTTGATCACTAAAAACCTTATGAGGACTATTTGAAAGTTACCTGATTTTGTTTTCGAAATAAAGGAAATAGTTTTGGATTGTTTTTATTGATTTTGGTTTCTGTAGCACCTAGAAATTGATTTTGTAGAATCATCAGTCAACTCGCGGTTGGAGATAGGACGAGCAGTTAAATGCTTTATATATAGTGGTGAACCAGGGATTGGAGAGAGTTTGACTAGTATAGCTTATTAAGGTACCTTGGTCATCTAGTCAAATAGATTTATTGATTAGTGATCAATCAACTTGGAAAATCCGTTATGGCATTGGTTGATTTGTTATTATTTTTGGTTGGTTTAGGTCTAAAGTATCATCATTAATTATCAAATGAAACAATTGAAGTACCCTGTATTAAGTAAATTCAAAACCAATAATTAGACCAATATGCCATTAAACAAAACAAAGTGGACTATTTTTATAGCTCCAAAATGTCGGATCCTAAAAAAAACCAATGTGATTACTAGGTCAATCATATTATAATTATCTAGAGAATCTCAAGATTGCGGAATTAAAAAGGTTAGAACTAATAAATTAACCTAAAAAGCTTCTACCTAAGTAAAAGATTTAATTGGTAAGGATTACACTTTAATTGTTTTAATTGAGTTACAGAATGGTTAGAATGTCTGATTTAGGTCCTTCACTAAGTCAAGGCAATGCTATGGTTAAGTTAATGCCTTATCCCTAATTAACCTAAATTAAAGTTTGCTCATTCATCAATGTTAGGCATTAGGCTTAAAGTTTAAAAAGTTCCAATCTTAATATCCATAACTTTATCTTAAGTGGTCAATTTAAGATAAGCTTTAAGAACTTAAAATAAAAAAAATATTGC
>JAOXYD010171723.1:0-10036 GCA_028565735.1 Pinacopodium congolense | reverse complement strand
CCCAGGAATGGACCCAGCACCAGGCGCACACCTATCACGCCAAGGACGCACCAGGAGACAGCACCCGCATGGACCAGAGAATCAGCTACTGGTTTAGGAGTTAATTTCATTTAATTACTGTTCGTTCATGGATTTTGACTGGCGTTAAGTTGTCTTTGTCTAGTTTTTTTGTCTGTTTCGGTCTTGCATTTTTATTTACTGTTCGAAGTATTTAGATAGTTTGTGTAATTTCTGATTTGCTTTAATTTTTAGCTTAATTTTAATTATTGCTTTGAAAATTTCAGATTTATTTTTAATTAATTATTAAGTTGTTTAAGGTTTTATTTTTTTATAGTTTTACTTATTTATTTAGTATTTGGTTTGTTTATGTTTAGTAATTAGTTTCTATGCTTGTGTTTAATTTTAATTCTGAAATTTTTATTTAAGCTTTTAGTTTAAGTTTTGTTTCATTAGGTTTTATTTAATTAAATAATAGCTTAAGTTATGTGCGTTTACGGTAATTTAAAAGTTAATTTGTGCTTTCTTTTTATTGTTTTATTTTCTTTTTAACTTTTGTTTTCTTTTAATTAATTGTGTTTAGTGTTTATTTAATTTTTATTTGTCTTAATTTAATTATATTTATCTAGTTTAATTTTGGGTTGGAAGTTATTTAAGGGATTTTGGATGAATAATTGTGAGAATGATTTGAATTTAATTGGATTTTGTGATTTGGGTTAGGATTGAATTGGAATTCCGTTAAAATATTATAACTTAGGGATTAATGCGCAGGATTGGCCATCCTAGGTATGATTTCTAGTTTAATTGCTAGGTAATAGTTTGGGATACGTAATTGTCCATAACTAATACCATAAGTGGCAATAGGTTAATTGGGTTTGTAGGAAAACTTAGCCAATTAATCTAGGATTCTAGTCCTTTAGGTGACACTTTTCGAGCTTGCAAGTTAGTGGCTTAAGTTAGTTGTTCCTTAGTTGTTAAAGTGTCTTCACTATTAAATCTAGAGAGCTTGTTCTAGGTTATAGATGGAGTTAGAGGTATTTCTAGAACTTATTAGATTTACCTAAATTCGCAGAACTTAGGATTCAAGAACTTATTAGGATCTATAGGCTAGCATCTTAGACCAATCACAAATTATTTGTTTCGAGGATCAATTATGAGTCTGAAGTTCTGAATTTATCTTCCACCCAGCTTTTACTCTTTGTCATTTGTTTTCTTGTTTATTTGTTTTGTGTTCATAATTTGTCTTTCGTGTTTAGATTATTGTCTTTGCATCCAGGGGTTTTCTATTTTCTTTTCTTTGTAACATTAGGAATATCTTTGACACACAACTAGTTCTCTGTGGGATTTGACCCTGACTTGCCTTAGCTACGTAGTTAGGTATTTTAATTATTTGGTAGCTTACGACGAGTTCACCATTAACCAACAATTAATTTCACCATAGAATGTAACAATTATAACATAAATTTTCAAAACAATCAATCACATCATGGTATATAATAATTATAAATATTTTTATTCATTTTCTATGTCTTTATTTTATGTTCGGTATAAGGCCATGTGCACTTAATAGAGTTATACTTAACAGTCTACCATCTAATCTCATTAAAGATATCTCATCCAAATAATTTGTACAAGATATTCTCCACTTCTAGAAATTTCCTGACACTTGTCTCAAGGACAAGTGCATAACAAATAACGCATAATGTATCCTTATTCCTAGAAAACCTTGAAACTTGTCCTAGCGACAAGTGCTAAATACATATTACATAAGGCATTCCTACTATTGGAATACCTCCTCCTCTAGCTCATGGGCAAGTTTTAAATAAATAACACATAGGGTATTCTCACTCATGAAATATCCTACCTTATATAAAATATCCATGACCATTAAATATACTTTATTTGAGGCTAGCAGCTAATATTCTAATTTTCTTTTCTTAATTAACCATAGTTCACTTTGCTCATAACTCATGAAATCATAATTATATTTTTATCCACTACTAATTACACATAACTCATTTGTTATATCAATGCCATGTTCTTTCCACTCAAAATGATAATATAATATGTAAATATATAATTGTAGTCATTACAGTTCCAACATATGAACTTAAATATAAACTTTCCGATTGACATCATGTCATCATGAAATTTCACGTAACATTCAGTAATCACCATTTTTCACATATCTCCATTTTTTTTTGAATTGCACATAAAATTCATATTAGTATATAATAGAAAAAAAATAACACAATAAGGGTACAATCCTATTTAACCACTTCCAAACAAGCACTTTATCATAAAAATAATCTAATATCTAATAATTATAATAGTCACAAAAAATTCAACATTATATACGAATACACTTTAATTATCATTTATCTGGTATCTGAAGTAGTCAAGGCCAACACTAAGTCTATATTGCTAACCTGCTACTCTACCATCACAACCTAAAAATGTAAGCTAAATCTTTGCTTGGCCTCAACTTTCTTTATTCAATGATTTATCTACTTGGCTCAGTAACAATAATGAAATATCATATAGATGAAAGCTATCAAGATCCTAATTCATATGGGCTTCTAAATCCTAATTCATATGGGCTTCTCAATCATGCTAGATTTAATGGTGCATCTATACTTAAGAGCTAAATCTTTTCGACATGGCATGATTCTCATTGCTAAATCTTCTCAATACTACATCATTCTCATTCTTCCAAATGAGTTGATATTCAAATGTGTTCTTGACATAAAATAGCTTACTACCTCAAAATAAGACAACTTTATAGTTTTATTACCTTAAACAACACCTTGCCATTGTAGAAAAGTTCAGCTTTATTATCGATAATGATAAGTTGAAACATAAATGTGGCTGTAGCCATAAGTAGTGCCACGTATGTCCTATGATATCCAAGAGGAGGTGAATTGGGTGTTTAAAATTTTTTTGCATGAACTAAACATATTAATCAACTTAGGCCAATTTTAATTATAAAAATTATTAAACTAAAATTCAACCTATAATGATATGAAATGCTTATGCCAAAGTTAATTAAATTTAATTAAGAATAAAGCAAACACAAGTGCATAAAATATAGAGAGTGAAGCGAAGAGATTAGAACATCGAGATTTATAGAGTTTCACCTATCCCAAAGATAGACTAAGTCCTCTTTTCAACTACTTGTTGAAAATTTAACTAAAAACAATCTTACTTAAGGTGAAAAGTAACCCTTACAACAACTTTATTTACAAGGGTCAAGAGGAAACCATATAATCTTATTTATCAATGGTTAAGAGGAACCCAATACAGTCTTGATTTACAAAGATCAAGAGGAACCCAACAATCTTAATTTATAAGGTTCAAAAGGGCTTCAAAACAATCTTATTTAAGTAGATGAAGAGTAACTCTTATAATTTTCCTTTAAATGGGTGAAGAATAACTCTTTACAAGACCAAAATACAATAATTTTAACTCTCTAAACTAGCCTCCAAACTTAGGCCACCTAAGCCTCAATTCAAGTTTATATAGCTTAATAAAACCTTGATTTAAAAAAAATGCAAGATAAGGGCTTAAATGGATTTAAGGAAATGCTTATGCCTTATGCATTCCCTAATACGCATACAATGGCATAAATAAATCCAAATCACATTAAATACTTAAACCAATTCAAATCTTGTTTAATACAGGTTAAGTGTAACCTAATAACTCTTTTTTTAAATGGTAAAGAGTAGCCAATATCACTACAATAATCAATACAAAGCAGATTCCCCAATTATGTAACTAAATCAGACCTTTAATATTGTTTCAATGAAGGTCATGCAATAAAAGCGTTTATGCAACTTTTAAAGATAAATAAACAATATAAGAATTCTATTAACTTCTCAAATGATCATGCATAATCAAATTGAGGAAAAACAGCATGATTATAGCATCAAATAATTAGATTTAAACAATATGAACACAGACTTTTAAATTATGTAATAGTTATATTCTAGCTTAGAAACAAACAATTTTAACCAATCAAATGATATAAAATAAATACAATAAACCTACTAAAACTTTAATTAGCCTCTTAATAATAGATTAAAACAATAATTATAAAAGTAGCACATGAAACAAAAGGATCACAAGAAGAACAAACCAAGAATATGTAAAACTATTAAATATAAGTTGTCAAACTTCTTGCCTAATACACAAACGATTCTAACTGTCTAAAATCACGAAAATGGCCTAAGAAACTTCTTAAAAGATAGAAAAACAAAACTATAAAAAATTTATGCAATGTTGAAGCACAAAATTTAGATTTAAATAGTGAAACCTGAAGTAGAATAACTAGGACAACAAAACTAGACAAAATTGAGCAATATGTATATTTGGAGCTCAAATCAATGCTATGAGTGCTTAAAAATCAAAGTAAAAGGTCTACTGCTTCAAAATTACCATTTAAAGTTTTTTTTAAGGATTATGAGTGCTTAAAAATCAAAGTAAAAGGTCTACTAAACTCTTAAAGTTTAAAAAACTTTGAATGGTTATTTTGAAGCACAAAAAATGGATTTATGCACTTTAAATTGAAAATTACAGAAATGAAACAAAAAATAAAGATAACTTGAGTTTGTGTGGATTTGTGGGTTTCAATTTGACAAAATAAACACTAAAAAATATATATGCAAGCTTAGTGAATCTCATCTATATCTAAAAAACTAATAACAACAATTTTATAGCACTAGAAATAGATTTAAAACATAAAAATATAGATTGAAAGAAGATAAACAAGAAAACTGTCAAAACTTTAAGTGAGAATACTTTGGAGGCTTTAATCTTTGATAAAATGGCATAAGGAATATTATGAAAGCTTTAGAACACTTATTTATATTGTTTAGAGCTAGTTAGAGATGTTAGAAATAAAAAATAGTCATTTTCATGTTAAAAATTTGTTTGAAACTTGAAAAAGAAAACTATTTGTTATATGTCAAACATCTAAATGGCTGTATCTGAAGAGCTAAACAACATTGTTAAAGTCTTTGACAAGCTATTGTTTAGCTCCTGGGTAGACAGGGGTTAAATGGTCCTCTTGTATGATGTTATTTAAGCTTTATACACTTGTCGTTTCAGGCTTAGAAAACTTAAAATATGATTCAAATATGATCCAAACCTTTCTAAACAATTTCCTAACAATAAACATGACGTCAAACAAGTTTTAAAAACATACATCAAGGCCTTTTAAATTTCCAAAACCTTTCAATCGATTCAAACATAAGAATTAACCTTAATTATAAAAAAATTTTATTCTTAAACTTAAAAACCTTTCATAAACCAAAATTCAAATCACAATAAGACTCAAACATATTCAAATATACTTAAATAAAGTTCTAAAACACTTAGACAACATCAAAAGGCTTTCTTTAAAACAATTCACACATTACCTTTTGATTATACTACATTTTGCATTAATGTGACATCTTAAAGGAATTCTTAACATGTCAATGCATAGACAAATTCAATTAAGCATTCAAATCACAATTCAAATCTTATATGCAAATGTTCATGCAAATATGAAATGTAAATGTGAGATCCCTTTCAAGCATTGATAAAGATCAAGGAAACTTACAATAAATACACTTTCGTAAACCTATTCAACCTTTATCTTTTTCTCTTGACCTTCACTTTAATACTTTAATGCTTGCTTCAATTCTTCATTTTCTTCATAAAGGCTCTCATTCCATAAATTTCATTTTTCTATCTTTCTAATGCACCGAAACTTAAACATTAGTAATAAGTATGCCTTGTCATCATCAAAACACATGTTGAAACCTACCTTGGTTAAACAATGAATTCTAAAAACACCAAGAAACATTTAGCTTCTTGTTGAGCTAAAGTAGTTTCCATCATAAATAGCACTAGTAAACTCTTCCCTTGGGCCTAGATCCACCTAGAATGCTAATAGCTTGATGACATCATATCCATACCAACCTTCACAATTAGCTATTAAATTGCACATCTAGAAATCATCATGACCTATGAAACAAAGTTTCTCTCTGATATTCTATCAAACACCTTTATGTACATTGAAACCAAACCTACTTTTAAAATACACATTAACAAGATTAATCCCCATAAAAATGTCAGAAAACTCTCTATTTGATGGCAAGCGTATGACTTATAGAGCCATAAAGGCACTCATCAAGTTTAAAGCTATCATGAAGATACCTACAACAATGTGCACATTTAATAAGTTATTATATACTATTTTATCCTGAAATATCTTCAATGAATATAGAGTCCTTACATTCAAAATAAATATTAATCCCAATTTTTTTATAAAGTGACATCTCTACCTTTTCTAATCTTGAGAAATTTTATATGGCAAAGAAAGAAGTGGGTTTTTAAACATAATCAAGAATTTTTTATTTTTGCGCCCCTAAAAAAGAGATTATTATAGGGGATTTCAATTATGATATTTTAAATGTGATGGATATTGACGATTTTGTGAAGAAGGTTGAGAATATCAATGTGCAAGTGCAAGAATAAGAAAATGCAATGTTTAAAAGGGGTTGTTAATAACTTGAAAGATAGGAAGGATGAAGGTTGCTTGGTTAGGGCTTCATGGTGAGTTGTTATTGGAAAGGCTCTTTATGTTTGTTGTCTTCTCCCTCCTAAACTAATGACTATCTCCTCTTAGAATCTTCCATTAGTTTAAGTTACATGTGTATATATATATATATATATATATAGGATTAGGTTTAAATCAGCCTAGGCCTAACACTAGTTAACTTTATAAAACCTTTTTTTTAAGGATGTTACATAGGGTAAGAGCACTTTAAGATCTAATTTATTTTTTGTTTTAGTGGGGATGGATTAGGCCACCTGTTTGAGTAGTATCCTTCTTTGTTTTTTTTATTTGTCTTAAGGAAGATTGAGAAGATTCTTTAAGACCAAATTACTTTAAGGATACATGTAGGACATGTAATTTGTTTTGTTTTCAATTATATAGTTTTCCCTCTCTTATCTAGTATGACACTATAGTTTGGTAGTATGACATTTACAATGACATGTCTATAGGTGTAGACCTCTTGGAGCCATATTGTATGTCTATAGGTGTGTACCTCTTGGAGCTAGATTGTATGTCTATAGGTTGCTATTTGTTAAATGGGAAATAGTAACTTCTCCACATCTTATTAAAATTGAGATTGTAAGTATAAGATTGTGGCTTATCAAGTAAGAGACAACATGTCTGTAGCTTTATGTCTTATTGATGTGAGACTGTAAGTTTATAGTTATATGTCGTATTAAACATGAAACTATATATACTCGAGTCTACAATTTATCTAGAGTAAGAGGTCATATGTTTGTAGGTTACATCATATTGACCACGAGATTATATATATATGAGTCAACATCTTATATGGCATGAGATCTATATATTTGTGTTTGCATTTCGTTGAGGAGATTACAATTCTTACACTCTATGTCTTTGGGAAAACGAGACTATATGTTTGTATCTCATTGAATATGACACCATATGCCTGTATCATGTTAAGCGTGAGATTGTATGCCGACATCTTATCAAATGCAAGATTACATGTCTTCAACTTGATAAATCTAAGACTACATGTGTGAACGTATCTTATAAAGCCATATATAGCTGTTAATTAACATGAAATTGGCACTCTGATTATATATGTAATTAATACAATATCAATGATTGTTTAATTCATTTAGCATAGCTTAACTTGTATAAATACCCTTTTATATTTGTAATCAAATATAACATACAAAGATCTTTCGCTTATTTCTCTCTTTATCTCTCTAATTTATCATGGTATTAGAACCTCCTTTGCAAAAAAGAGTTCAAAATTTTCTAAGTTCGGTCTTTCCCTCTTACACTAGCCTTAAAAATTTCTCGGTTCCCTCTTTTCCTCTTACGATAACCTTTTTCAAATATTTTTTCTAGATGTTTAGTTCATTCTACAGTAACTTGCAATATACTAGATTATTATACTATTTGTATATTAGATCACAAACATGAAAACCACATCAAGACACACCACCACATGCACCCTTACGTGCCATTTGAATCCATTATCATCATAGTCAAGTTTTTTAGCATCCACAAGAAGACGACAGTTAAAATGGCATATTTTTAGTGCCTGCCACATCATCACTACTGCATATGTCAATCATCCATTGGATAGACCATTGCCATATAGTGCCACGTCATTGTCACATTTCACTACATCATTGGATTAGTAGTTGACAATTCATCATCTAATTAGTATTATTTAAGCACAATCTTAACATGCGTTACATTTGCATTCATCCATGTGTTTCCTTGTCAACATCACATCTGCATCCATCTCTTTTGGTTCAGTTCGATTTGCTTGAAACTTGTTAACCAATACTGACTTACTGGTTTACCCTCTGTTTATTCGATTTCTTCATAAACTAAACCAATTCTTAAGGTTTTAAAGCATTTTAAATTTATTTTTAGGGTCAGATTGGTCAAATTCAATCTCTACAAATAGATTTTCTCCCTTGTATTGAATATTTTAAACTATAAATGCCTTTATAATCACTAAATATATTCTCAATCCTATCAGTGTTACACTTAATGAACCAAACTATGATTTATATGCTGAAGAAATGTGCAGTTTTCTTAAAGAGAGGTCCTATGAGGTATTGTCAATGTATAAATACCTAAACTAACCAAGAAAGCAGATGAAGAGAAAAAATTTTTTTTACAGATCACTTGGTATCTTGGGATCGAATGAATCATCATATCCTAACATGGTTTTGAAATATATGTGCTAAAGTAATCAAGTTTGATTTTCGATGTTTGGACATAACTAAGGAGGTATGGAATTTTTCAAAGAATTGTTACACTGTATCTGATGATGATAATCAATTTAAGCTATATAGAAGACTTTATCGGATGTAGCAAAGACCTAGCCAAGCAATCCATAGCTACATGTTAGAATTATAAGATCTATGGGATCAATTAACTCTCAAAGATCTTGTATGACCTAGTCTTAATGTAACCACCATCTATACAAATTTTCGTAATTTTCAGCATATCTAGCATTTGTTAATGATTCTTCGAGATGAGTTTGAAGTACTTTGTAACTTTCTTCTCTACAGAAGTTCCTTGCTAACTCTTAATACTATGATCAAAGAATTAATCATAGAAGAGAGTCATCTCAATACACTTTGTATAGAAATGTTTGCTTTATCTATTAATGTCATTTTTGCCACTAAGACATCATCCTCTCAAATTCTTAAAAATTTAATCAAGAATTTTTATAAGGGATCTTGTCACTATTGTAAAAATTCAGGTCATTATATCTCTGAATGTAGAAAATGACTTTAATAAAATTCTAAACAAAGTAATTCTTCCAAGTTCATTTAGCCTTCTTCTATAGCTTATACTACCACAAAGGGTCTAATAGAGAGTACATTTCTTAAATTATCTTAAACACACCTTCACGTTCTTCTTTAATAACTTTAATTAGACTCTGGTACTTGTCTTAAAAACACCTTCATGTTCTTCTTTAATAACTTCAATCAAACTCTTGTAATATCTCTTCTTCTACCTTGTTTATTATATTAGATATTTTATTCTCATTGTACTTTAATTTTGCTTGTTATAATTACATGACATCTGATTCTTTTATTCTTACATGCTCAAAAGCGTCATTGGTTCTATAAATTGTTCATACTACTAAAAATTCTATTATGCATACTCAAAGTATTGGTACTGCTTAATTTTGATGAGTTACAAAACTATCTAATTAGTTTTACGCTCAAAACCGCAAGCATACGGAGTGTAACTTGTAATAAAAAATAGATATCGATCATACAAGGATTGTAGCTTAGGAACCATTTAATTTAGGCCTTGTTTGGTATTGTTTGCATTTTTCTTTTTGGTTTCTTGTTTTTAAAAACATAGAAACCAATAAAAATAGCACAGAAAATGAAAAAGACAACATACTAATACAGCACAGAAACCCATAAAATAACACAGAAACCAATAATAATATCACATAAACCA
>JAOXYD010171702.1:0-10037 GCA_028565735.1 Pinacopodium congolense | reverse complement strand
CAAACTACCAAATAATAAATTCCTAACTACCTATCTATGCAATAAGGCGAGTTAGAGTCGAACCACTGAGAGCTATGATGCAAATGCCATTTCGAATGTGTTAAACCAAAGGTGGTTTCCATCACGTGTTTTGATGATAAAAAAATATTATTGCTACTAATGTTTGAGTTTTAATATGTTAATAAGATAGATTGCTCAAGAAGTGCAAAGATATGTATTCAAGTCTAAGGTAAAAGAGCTATCATGAAGAATATGAAGAGTAAGAATTGGATGATTAAGAGCTTAGGTAAGTTTGGTTAGGTTTAGGTATGTCTTATAAAGTAATTTTCCAAAACATGATCTTTATCAATTCTTAAAAGGACTCTCATATTTGCATGAACATTTGAATATAGGATTTGAATTATGGTTTTAGTGATTAATTGAATTTGATTATGTTATTGGCATGTTAGGAATTGATTTAGAATGTCACATTAATATAAAATTATAGAATCAAAAGGTCACACGATAATTTATGTTAAAGTATACCTCTTTATGTTGTCTAAGTATTTTGAATTATTGTTCTTATGTGTTTGAATTTGTTTGAATATAATTGTAATATGACTATTGGTTTATGAAAAGTTTATGAAAGGTTTTAAAGATGTTTAAGAATGAAAAATTTTCATAATTAAGTCTAATACTTATGTTTGAATTAATTGAAAAGTTTTGGAAATTGAAAAAACTTTGATATATGTTTTAAAAATTGTTTAAAGTTATATATATAATGTTATGAATATGTTTGATGTGTTTTAGATTTAGTTTAAGTCTCTTATTTTTTTGTCTTGCTAGGACTTAAATGACGAGACTTAAATGGCGTCATTTAATTCTACACTAACCTAAGTTTAAGCCCATTAACATTACATAACAGCTAGTTTTGGATAGCTTTCGGTTCTCTCTTATTTTTCATCCCTGTAACATCTATTTTTCCATTTTAATGACTCAACTCACTCCTTAACACCTGAGTCTTACACCATTTTTTTTTCAATCTTTACGTTCCAAAAAAAAAAAACTCTAATTTTCAAGAACTTCAAAGCTGTTTAAAATGTGCTCTTTATTGGATTATCTCGATTTCTCTTGCTTTCTTTTGTCTCAATCTCATTTTTAAATCTAAATTTTTTTTAATAATTTATTTGGATATTCAAGAGTTATTTTGATCAATTAGTTACATTTTTAGGGTTGTATTCTGTTTGTTTAAGCATCAAAGTTACAAATTGCTTAAAGCTATTTTGTTTTCTTGCTACTCTTCCTTCAATCTCGGTTTTCTTAATTTAAAACCATTTTTAGTCCTGAAAAATTTGTGTTCTCATTTTGTTTAGATACAAGTTTCCTTGAGCTTCATAGATCTTAAATTTTAATTTTTGAGTTTTTATTTCATTTGTTTCAAGTTCACAAATTCATACATACTTAAGTTATCCTTAGTTTTGTTCATCTACTGTGTTTTTCAATTTTCAATGATTAAATTTGTTTTGTTACTTCAAAAACATCACAATCATTTTTTTAAGGTCTCAAGAAGGTGCTAGAACTTTTGTTTGATTTTTTTAGCTTTTATACTGTTTGTTTAAGCTCAAATTTGCAAGTTGTTAAAAAGTTGTCCAAATTTGCATGTTCTTAGCTTACTCTTGTTTCAATTCATTTTTTAATGCGTTAAATTCGTTTTCAGCTCCAAACCTCTCCCAACACTGTAAATATCATTTTTAAACACTTTTAATAATTTTAGAACCTCTCAAAAACAAACTACAAGATCACATCATTCAAATATTCAAAGCTTTCTTTATTTTTTGTGCAGCCTTCATTCAATTTGAATTTTTATGTTTTAAATCAGTTTCTTGCACTGTAAATTTTGTGTTTCTAGTTTATTTAGATATAAATGAAACTCAGAAAGTTTTCAATTGATTTTTTGATTCATTAAACCGTTTGTTTCAAGCTTTTCACTACTTATAGTTTAAATTATGTTTTCTTCAATTTTGAGTAAGCAAAACCATTTTTATTGATTCAAAATTATCATACACATTTTTCTTAAGAACTCAAGAGTGCATATGATCTTTTACTTAAATTTCTAAGCACTCAAATTGTGTGTTTGATTTTAAAGAACACAGACTGCCCAAAACTGTCAAGTTTTCTTTGTAGCTTCTTTATTGATTTTGATTTGGTTTTTAATCTCATTTTGGGTGTGCAACTTTGATGTTTTCAGTTTTCTTAAGGTCCTAGAAGTGTGCTAATATTTTTTTTTTCAATTTTTAAGTGGTTATATTTTTTGTTTGAGCTTGATTTGTGTAGGTTGCTCAAAACTGTCTAGGTTTAAGTATCCTAGCTTTTCTTTTGATTTAGATCATTTGGATGATGTGTTAAAATTGTGTTTTCTACTGCAATTTATTGTTAACATATACATTGATGTTTCAGTAGCTTATTGCATTTAATTTACATCATTTTGATGATTAAAATCGTGTATCTTTTGGCTAGAACATTACAATAACATATATTTGACAACTTGTGTTTATATTATTTGAATCTAATTTTTGAATGCATTAATCACATTTTAAGTGTTTAAATTTGATTTTTTATGACCTAATGAAGTGTTAGGAGGCTTTTTATATTGTTGGTTAGTCTATAGAATTTTCAAAAAAAATTTTATTGCATGAACTTTAGAGAAATGCTATAGAAGATGTGTATTGGCTACATAATTTGGGAGAATTGATTGTATTAATTGTTATTATGATAGTGGCTACTCTTTTCCATTTAAAATAGAGTTTTTAGGTTACTCTTGGCATGTAGAAAATAAGATTTCAATTACATTAATATTTTATTGTGAATTGGATTGGTTTAGGCCTTAATTATGCATTGACATTTCATATTGCATGTATTACATTTGAGCCCTTATCTTGTGTTGATTTTGATTAAGATTTTCATAAGCTATATAAGCTTAGTTTAAATCTCAAGAGAGCTTGGATTAGGGGTGTCCTTGTAGGACAAAAATGATAAACTTTATTTGTGTTGGAAAGGCTTTTCTTTGCCATACAAAGGTTGTTGTAAGGGTTACTCTTCACTCTCTTCATGAAATGTAAGATTGATAGGTTACTCTTGACCTAAAACAAGATTGGTATAGGTTCCTCTTTGCCTTAGAATCAAGATTATGATAGGTTCCTCTTGGCCTTGAATCAAGATTGTTGTAAAGGTTCCTCATGGATTTCAACCAAGATTGTTAGTTAGTGAATTTCTAACAAGTAGTTGGAGAGAGGATGTAGTCTATCTTTAGGGTAGGCAAACCTCTATCAATCTTTTTCTTTCTCTTCCTTATCTCTTTATATTTGTGCATTTGTGTTTGCTAAATTATTGATTGAATTTGTTTAATATTAGCTTAAAGTTTTGCATTACATTTGTGTTATTTTTGGTTACAGATTTCATATTATTTAAATTGCCTTAAGGTATTTAAAATGTTTTAATTCTGTAAGAAATTTTTCAAACACCCAATTCACTCCCCCCCCCCCCCCTCTTAGGTGTTATAGGGCTTACACTTAGGACAAGGGGTAATATTGGAAGGCTATTTGATCTCACTTCCATACATCTTTCATCTAAACATTTTGTCGATGCTATCTCAAATTTAACATTCATGTCTTACTCATTCCTCTAATGTTAAATTGGGATCCTTAACCTCTAGTGGCTCTTTAGGCTCTGCTAAGTCTGAATATTTTGATTGTATTTTATATCAACTTTCTAAAAGTCATCCTTTACCTTTTTTCCTTAATGATTCCATTTCTTTAGCACCTTTTGATATGATTCATTCTGACAATTATGGTTCTACCCTTCATGAAACTATGGGTGGTTTGAGATACTATGTTATTTTCATTAATAATTTCTTTTTTTATATATGGATTTATTTGATATGTCACCTATCTAAATTATTTTCTATTTACTCTTGCTTTATTAATATGATTTCAACTTAAATTGTTTTATAAGATAAAAATATTTCTCACTGATAATGCTATAGATTACAGAGATACAAATTTCACCCAATTTGTTACTCAACAAGGTATTATTATTCAAAGGTCTTGTCCAAGTACTTTGTAGTAAAATGGTGGGGCATAATGAAAACATAGACATATCTTTGATACTATTCGGACCCTCCTCATATCTTCATCTTGTCCAAAGATCTTACTACTATCTATACTATAAATTATACTTCTCCTATCATAGGTAGCATCTGTCCTTATGAGCATTTATTTAATCGTGCTCCTGGTTATCAAACTCTTAAAGTTTTTAGTTGTGCTTGTTTTGTTCTTCTACTTCCTCATAAGTATAAAAAAAACAAGAATCATGAGCACGCTTATGTTATTTCTTATGATATGACATAGAACAAAGGATATAGATGTTGGGATCTTTTATCATAGAGACTTCGCATCTCTCTTTATGTAACCTTTTATGAACATAAGATATTTTTAACCCTTTCAAAATTTAGGTTCAGTAAGCCCCATCGTTCATTCTTTTCTAATCCCACCATATCTATTTTTCCTAATATTTCTCCTACAGGTCCTCTAATAACTCATGTAGCTTAACTCCGCCTATACCTGCTCTTATTGTATCTCGTCTAACTATGGAAATCTTAAGTCATCTATATGACCATTCTTCTTCATAACCTCTCCCTCACTAACTACCTCCTCATCGTACTAACCATGTAAGTCACCCTTCTATCTGTCTTTGGAATTTTCATGTTTATCCTACTATTTTTTCTCTAGACAAACCTAACACCTATCGTGAGACTAATTTTGACCCTTCATGGGAAAAAGAAATGGTAGACTAATTACAAGTTCTCATTAGTACAAATACTTAGGACTCGGTTGATTTACCTCTAGATAAGTCAGTTGTTGGTTGAAAATGGGTCTACAAGATAAAAACTCGAGATGATAGATCAGTTAAAAGATATAAAGCTCGACTTGTTGCTAAAGGCTTTATTCAAAAGTATAAAATTAAATGTAAGAAGACATTTTCTCTTGTAGCTTGATTGATCTCAATTCACAGTCTTATTATTCCAAATTGATGTTAAGAATGCCTTTCCTAATGTGATCTTACAAAAGAAGTATACATGCAACCTCTACTTGGTTACAATCACAAGCGTGATAAGATTTTTAGGTTATGCAAAGACTTATATGATCTTAAACAAACTCCTTGAACTCAGTTTGAAAATTTTAATTATACTATTAGCTTACTTGGTTTTAAGCCCAACTGTTATGATTATGCCTTTTTTATTCGTCAAACACACCATGGATGCACTATTCTTCTTCTCTATATTGACATGATAATCACTAGTGATGATGCTCATGGTATCTCTACTCTATAATCTTTTCTCCATCAATAGTTTGAGATGCAAGAATTTGGTAACTTAAGTTATTCTAAGTCTTAAAGTCTTATTAATGAATCTAGTTATTATTTATCGCAAGCAAAATATACTACTGATTTAATCTCTCTTGTTGTCATCACTAACATTAAGACTACTACTACTCCTCTTAAATCTAATGTTCGTCATTATGCTATTAATGGGACCCCTTTCAGTGACGAAATGTTATACTATCAATTAATTGGTAGTCTTATACATCTTACTATATCTCACCCAAATATTGAACATACGGTGCATATTGTCAATCAATTTATGTCCACACCTTATACTAATCACTTCTTTACTGTTCTACAAATACTTCGATATATCAGGAGAACTCTATTTCATGGACTTCACTTTTTTCATTCTTCTCCATTAAAATTGCATGCATATTTTAGTGCCAATTGGGTTGGGGATCCAACTTATCATTGATCTACTACTAGTTATTGTTTCTTTCGTGGTACATCTTCCATTTCTTGGTGTGACAAGAAATAAACAATTGTCTCTGCTTCTAGTAAA
Organism: Pinacopodium congolense; assembly: GCA_028565735.1. Lineage (NCBI taxonomy): Eukaryota > Viridiplantae > Streptophyta > Magnoliopsida > Malpighiales > Erythroxylaceae > Pinacopodium > Pinacopodium congolense. The sequence goes on along the minus strand of JAOXYD010171702.1, from coordinate 4,114 downwards.
GAAGTATAATACTAGGCTTTAGTTAACACTACCTCTGAATTCCTCTAGATCCGAGGGTTACTTTAAGATATGAGTGTCACCTTTCCTTCTGAAATCCCTCTCTTTTGTGACAATTGTGGCATTATACAGATTGCTAATAATGATGTATTTCATGAATGTACAAAACACATTAAGACCTAAGTCACTTTGTTCAGCATCATGTCCTTCAAAGCACTATCCAGCTTGTTCCTATCTCATCACAGTCTTAGATTATAGATATTTTCACCAAATCACACTCTTCTAAATGATTTTATGATGTCTCCAAACTCAAGTTATTCTCTTCATTACCACCTTGAATTTATAAGGGGATGTCAGTTAATATTAGCTGCCAATGTTAGTCCATATTAGTTGGCAATGTTAGTCAATATTAGCTGCCAAAATAAGTTGTAACTGTAATTAAGGATCTATATTTTTTTCCACTATTATATATTACCTTTTTTCATATATGAAGAAGGTATAGAGAAATACAAAGATATCTTTCTTCTTTATCTATACATTTTCTCTCCCAAAGGCACTTATTTGATTTAGGGTTTGTAAGGGAAACTTTGTCCTATTTGGTGGTGGGATTGAAGTGCTCAATTTTTTAGTATCCTATGCACAAAGGCATTTAATCCCATAGACAATTCTCTTTGTTTTAAAAATTAGGTAGTTGACTTCATTTCATCTTCATCACAACCTAACTCATTCCATTGCCACCAATAACTATTTCTTATATCTTATCAATTGTGTTGCAACTATTTATTTTAATAATGACATTATAATTAATTTATGTTTGCCCCACCTAAACATGTTATGTTTCTAATAAATACCAGTGCATTGATATCAGCATATGTTATTGCACCCTCATTTTGTGATGGAGTAAATTTATTTCTTAATTGAAGTTAGAATAAAAGCATGATAGTTGGGAGTTAGGTAGGCATTTAACAGTTAAACTGTGGTTATTAAGCATAAAGCATACCGCATATATTGAATGTCCATCATAAAAAAATTCAATGGCAATAAATATATGGGTTAATCACATGAAATAAGTCATCTTTTATAGTCAGGGATGAACAAGTTAAAAGAATAAGTTGAAATCATTGGAAGTATGTGTGGTTTGTGAAAAATAACATAGAATATGACACGATCTTATAATCAATGTAATTAATGTATTCTTGGGAATGCCCTTAAAAAACTACACTCACATTAAAGTTGATGCCATTCCAAAACCATTAAAAAGAAATGATCATACCTAAGCCAGTTTGCTTAAACATCAAAAAGACTAGAAAAACATGTTTGACATTAAAATGAGAAACAATGATTCCTAAAATTTTACTATCATTTTGGTCACATTATTTGAATATAATAGACATAAGCAACATAGAGATAAACCAACTCCTTATGACCATTAGAAACATTTTTCATTTTATATACCCATGGTAACACCTACCAAAGTTTATAAGAGAAGGGGCAATGACCACATTTTGCCTAGTTTTAAAGCATTCCTGTGAAAATGTGAATAGCCTAGCATGTTGTTGGTTTCTATTAGACTATGTATAATGTCCAAACTTCAAGATATGAAGGGATTATCATACCATTGAATGAAGTTTCATACTTGTCTTACCTAATAATAAAGGAGTTGCAGAAATAACAACAAAAATTAGGGACAACATACATCAAATTACTAGTTTAGGACCCTAAAAGTAGGACATCCATAAAATCTATGACTGGGATTGAAATTAGTCCAAACTTATAGCACAGTCCCCACAAATTTTAAAGTATTATGTGGAAGATGAAAAGAATCCTACAAGCAAGAAGAGAGGTTATATAAGGTTATGGTACCAAGGATGTTAGTAACAACTACATTGGAAAGGAACTAATGAGATTGATGAACTTTAAACTTTCCATAAGCCATAATGACAATTGAAATAAGGGTTATTACTATTGATTTCAACTGTATCATTTTGGTGATTGACGTGTCAATTAAATTTTTTAATTTGTATAATGAGTATAATTCAATGCTTCTTTAAATGAGAAAGGACATTTTATAGCTAACTTGACTTATATAAATCAAACCATAGTTTACATCTATTAAGTTATAAGTGGGAGAGATCATATTTTAATGCGACACAACATTATGACCTTAGATAAACTAAAATTCTCTGGAAAGGAAATGCATTTTAACATATTTTACCTAGTGACACTAGAATGTTTGTGACAAATAAGAGCGGTTTTTTAGTTTGTGTAGACTTCAATTAATCCTAGACTCACTAGCATAAAGATTAAAGCTAAATAACACTGTGTACATCCTTTAACTATGTGAAAACATACTGATGGGCATCATCTAACTTATGAAACATTGGGATGTGTTAGGCAAGCTTTGGATTTAATTTAGGCTTTATGATGATTGTGCTACAATAAACCGATCGTGAAACTCTTCCAAAAACTAGTTTTCTCATTAAATGTAAACTTTTTTTTTACTTTAACAATGGGAAGAAAAATTTTCCTTCATAATTTTTATATTATCATTATATGAAGATGATTAATAACACTAACCTTATCACATCATCTACTGACACATGTTTGCCTTTGCCATTTTTTCAAGGTCCATTTCACCTCCAATTTTGGAGACTAATGGAGCAAAGGTAACAAAATTTTTATAAAACATACCCATTTGGATTGGAAGAAATCATGCAGGCTAATGCACACTCATACAAATTTGAAACATTTTTCCCCTATCCTCCCTCTCATGACTGTATGACAGTATTCAGCTATTGGGAAGTCTCTCTTCTAAAGGCTACATTTTTCATTTCTTACATATTAGACATTATTAACATGTATATACTAGTTTAATTGAATAATAAATTCAATTATGTCACCTATGGAAGATATGTAAGTAGAGATGTAGCCTAATAAAGTTTTTGAATTGATCTAATGACTGAATTTGAAGCAAATTTCATGGTTATCACATATGGGATTAAAAAATTTCTGCCATATAGGTTGCTTCATGGTTCAAGGTGATCCGTGTTACTAGCTATATACGAGGTTTGATTCAGAGATATACACACTTGGCATTACAAACGATGTCGTTAAGGACATTGCTAATGACACAGTAGGTTGGATCCTATAAGTGCCTAATGGTAGCCAGAGGGTGAGGTCAGGTGTATACATGTCAATGATTGTGAGTATTCATACTAATTACATCATGAGGGATAACAAAATTTTAGTCAACTATATTTTGGAGAAAGTATGTTCTTAATAATTAGAGGAATCGTTGATAAGACCCTTCCTACTATACATTTTACGAATTTAATACCTTGGTGTCAACACCTAGCTATTATACATCGAAATCATTGCAAGGAGTCCAACAAACTCTTACAGGGACATTTGGTTCTCACGAACCATTGAGATAACAGTAAATGATTTCATTGCGTAATGTAATCAAAGGCTTTACTGCTTCGATGGGAGATTATGTTGTGGTGTTAATGCTATGTAAATATCTTATCAAACATCATTCCTCATGTTATCCTAACTAAAAAAAACCTAATACATTGACATGAGGCATATTAACTATATGAAAGTATTCACTGGTGCAAATGTTTTTACTTAGAAAGGGTGAGGCTTCACATCCCTATTAAGTGGGTAATAATGCCAAGAATCACAATATGGGATGTAGTGATCATAGAAGAAGTCTTAGATGCTAATAAGGCCAGACAGCATGAGTTTAGAAAGCTCAAGGTTAGAATATACATCCATGGCATTTGATGTTTCCTTATAATAATTGTGCAACCTATATTGTTTTGAGATATTTCAATTTTCATCTTCAACTATTATTAAATACATGGAATGTTAACTACAATAACTCACATTTGGGAATGATCAATGATGGCTAGGAGGCCACAAGGATAAGTGTTGCGTTAGTTAGATGACTTATAAACTTTTAATGATTTTGAAACGAGTTTACTTTGAAAACCAACGGAATTAAGGCAAGTCCACCTATCATAAAAGTAATGCAATTGAGTAAATTTAAGACTCCAAATGTCAATTCCATGGAGAAAATGTTTAATTACTAGGTTGATTATATTACAATTATTTA
>JAOXYD010171691.1:0-10038 GCA_028565735.1 Pinacopodium congolense | reverse complement strand
TTTTTCCTTAGATTAAAAAAACTGACTTAAGTTAAGAGGCTCATTTTAAAATTTTTAGTAAACAAATTAAAATTCTTTTTTTTTAATTATTAAAAGTATTAAGAATAATTATCTCAAAAAATTAATTAAACATATATTTTTTTAGAAGTTAGAGTTTGGGGAATGTCAAATAATATTTTTATTCATACATATATGAAACTTCATTTAACCTGACGGGTCCACCCGCATTGACCCGACCTGAATTTGACCCAACCTAAAATTGACCCGACCTGAAATTGACTCGACCTGAAATTAACCTAACCTAAACCTGACCTGAACCCAAAAACAGTTTAACACAAAATGACCCGAACTTGAAATGACCCGACCTGAACCTGACATGAACTCGAATTGGTGTTGACCCGAAATGACCTAAACCCAAAATGACCTAACCCGAACCCGACTTGACCCACTCGATTGACATCCCTATTCTGACCTATTAACTTAATTTAAGTGAAGAACAAACCACATAACTTAAGCTTTTTCTATTCTTGCTATTGAATAAATCATTATCTCCAACTTGATTTCAACTCCTTGGTGATCTATTTTCCTAACTATCAGTCTCACCATCAAAAGAGACTAGCTAGATCTATAATCTCTAATGCTTTTTCTATATCATTTGCTTAGCTAAATAAGTTCTTCATTGCAACTCCATCGATAAGCTAAATGAAAAACTTAAATGGGTCTGATGCATGAAGAATATGGAAGCTCTAGCTTTGGTTTTTATGCATAACTATTAGGTCTTAGGGCTATGGTAATGTGTGAGAGTAGGGGCCAAAAGAAAAGCAACTAATATAAGAGTAAAGGGAAAAAAAAAAGGCTCTAATATCAAGTGTTTTAAAAGTCTAAGTAAAAAAAAATGTCTTTGAAAAAGTTGAGTAACTTTTGAATGGAGGAGGGAATAATTATGGCTTTACAAAAGGAAGAATATCATGAATGTATTTTATTTGGCCACACCTCTAACTTTAACGCAAGGTCCTATTTATGGAGATAGGACATTATCAAAATGATAAATCAATCCTAACTACAAACAAAAATATCACTAATAATCTTAACTAATAGAGGCTAAAATCAAACTAACAACTAATCTAATAACTTGAATTTAAAAATATTATTATAACTAGAAGATAAGATCAATTTAAACTTGAATTATCAATAATTTTGACAATGCCAACAACCACTCAAGTCCAATTACCAAGTAATTAATCATCTTTATTTGCCATGATCCTTCATCTATTTATCATTTGCATTTATTTGATGGTTTTACTCTTTACTTTTAACATATGCAAACCATTTTTAACCTATAATTACAATAATCCACTCTAGTAGAGATGAGTAATATAGAAGGATTAAATATAAAAGTTTGTTGATTAAGATATTTAGTTTTTACAACCTTTTGGAGGTTAGTTGTCTTGGTCACAAGTCCTAAGAGAGGTAATAGAAATGTTAGTTTTGCTCATTCATAACTAGATAAAAAAAAATCTTAAGAAATAGGTTTTTAATAAGATTTATATTTATGTCTAGTAATTCTAATTCTGGTATTAATAATGAAAGGATTATCAATAACAAGGAGATAACTATAAAAACTTTGATAAATTAATTAAAAATTAGGAAATTCCTCAAGTTCAAAAAGATCATGTTTGTGAACAATCAAATTTTAAATGATTTCAAAGATCAAATTTTATGATAAAGACAGAAGAAAAAGACATCCCTATCTCAAAGACAAATGTAACCAAGCATTCGTTATCACAATAAAGCCCTATTAACTGTAAAGATAAACCTATACCTGTATACATGTAGGATTGGTTCAAATAGGATTCAAGTCATTAACAAAATAAGGTTTGAACACATTACTATTACTTTGTCTTAGAGATCTTAAGTTTTATGACTTTCAAGATTATTTCGTGAGTGACGTAGAATATAATCTTGTTCAAAATCCAATAATATTAGAAAGCCAACCAAATTTGATAGTTTTCTTTAAAAAAATTGTATTGAACTTATTGGTTTTATATATAAAGACTTAGTATCGGATCAAGTCTTATAACCTTGATTTAAAAAATTCATTACAAAGTAATAATAGCACCCTTTTCATCTAGAGCCTTATTAGTAAAAAGTGAAAGAGGAGAAACGTTATGTTTGCAAATAGATTCTTAAAATCATAAAATGGAAAGATATAATTCTTCCTAAAGAATGCATCCTTGAAGATGCAATGAAGCCTACTTCACTTGCACCTTTAAATCTAAACATATAAATTACAGAAGTCACGTTGTTCCAAAATGGTAAAGTGAAGTTATCATTTAATAGAAAATTTGAAAATTTTAGGCTAAATGATAGAGCCTAAATCTCAACCATAATTTTAAGTAGAGTCTTTAAGATTCCTTTTATTATAAATATTACAAATAAAGAGTCCCATAGGTATTCAACATCTAACACTTTAAGTACAAGTGTTTAAGAATTCAAGTATAGTAAAAATGTCTTACAAACTATGTATAGGCCCTAACAGAGTTAAAAAAAATCAAAGTCTTTAAACTCTTTAATCTTTTCCTCAATAACAGAAATGTCAAAAATGAGTTAAATTTTGAACCAAGGGAGGTTCCAATTTGAGTTTTGATGATAACAAAACATGTATTTTTACTAATGATTCCAGTTTACAATGTAAATTTCAAAGATAGGTTCATTATATGGATGTTTCAATATGAAAGCTTGAAGTTTGAAGGCTAAATTTGAAATTAATGGAAGAACATAGGATATGACAGTTTTAAGACCCTAGTTAAGTTGTTTCAAATATGTATGTAACTTTTACTTACTATTCAATTGATCTAAAGGCTCAAAATTATCATGCATTGCATATGATTTTATAAAAGTGCATAAAACTCTCATCATATAGGTTAATTCACATGTTTTGGATTGTTTAAATGTTTATGATGAGTTAAATATGCTTAGATCATGTTTTAAAACTTACTTGAAGTGTTAATTAATGTTAGAGAAATTTTTGGAAATATTTAGAATTGAATTAAGCATTGTTTCATGTTTTCTAAAGATATACGGGGGGGACAACAGGAGGAATACAATGGCCTTCAAGGTGTTGTATATCCCTATTTTCTAGATATACGGCGATCTGGCAAGGCGCCGTATAGCTCTCAGAACTCGCCGTATAGGTCTAATGGCTAGTTTTTCTCATGTGTTTCACTTTCTTTTAATCTCTAAACGGCTTGTTTTTACCTACTAACAATTCTAAACCCTTTTTAATCCTTTATATACCTCATCTAAACACTTCTATAAGTTTTTAATGCAAAAATAAAAGATTTACAAGCAATAATCAATCTCTCTCTCAAAGCTATCAAGCATCTTCCCTATATTGGTTTCAATCTGATCTTTCACTCATTTAATCTATTTTTAAGCTTATAAATTTGCCTTTTCTAGTTGTTTAAGTGTCATAGTATTTGTTTGATCTTAGTTTCAATTTTTTGGCTGCTTATATTGTTAGATTAAAGCCTGGACTTATACCTTTATTAAAACTATTTTTACACTTACTATTCTTACTTTAATCTTAATTTCAGTCACTTTAATCAGTTTCTAAAATTATAAAATTGTTATTTTCTTGATTAAGGTTTCTAAAGTGTGTTTGATCCTTGTTTTGAATTTTAGGAAGTCCATTTTTGTCTATTTTTAGCTTAACCTTTGAAACACTCCAGAATTGTCCTATCTTGATTGTTCTTGCTTCAATCGCATGATTCATCATATAAATTAGTTTTTGGGTATTTGTATTTATTTTTTATAGTTAGTCTAAAGGTAGAACATTATTGATTAATTTTGCACATTATTAAGTTTTTATATTGGCAGATTAAGGGTTATTTAGTTATAAACATGATATCTATCCAGATTTTAGTGTTCTTGCCTTATTTCACATGTTTAAGTGCATAAATTCAAATTAATTGCATCCAAATTACTATATCTTGATTGTTTGCATCCTTAAGGGTTTCAGGGGCTATTTCAGTGAATTTTAAGAGCATTATTTAAGTGATTGGAAGCAATTATATTTAGATATCTTAAAGCCATCTATATTTGGTATTTATTTCTTCAATTTTCATCATAAATTTAAGTGTTTGGTGATTACAATATGCCATATAACATTTGTTTAAATTTTTTAAATTTTCATCATACATTTAAGTGTTTGGTGATTACAATATGCCATATAACATTTGTTTAAGCATTCAAGTCTATCTTAGTTGCATCATATTAGTAATTAAATGAATAGAGCCCTTAGTTTAATTGTGTTTTAAGTGAAACACCTTCTTAGGTGTGTTTAGTTACTTGTAAAGGGAGTTTATTAAACTTATTGAATTGTTTAGGTAGCTATTGTTATTTAAGGCTATCTTTGCCATATAAAGATTGTCAAAAGGTTACTTTTCACCTTCAACAAGAAAGATTGTATCTTTTAAGGGTTACTCTTCACCTTAGAAGAAGATTGTACTTGTTTTAATTAGTTGGTTAAATTTCTAACAAGTAGTTAGAGAGTGCATTAGGCAATTGTTAGGGTTGCTAAACCACTATAAGTTTTAGCGTTCCTTCTCTCCTTTATCTCCTTATTTATTGCTTAATTGTATGGCTTGCCCATTAGTTTAATTATTTTCTTTTGTCATTTGTATCTTCATATCATTCTAGGTTGAATCTCAGTTTAGTTGCATTTATCTCAACTTGTTTTAGATGGTTAGTTTAATTGTTTGAAAAAGTTTTAATCAATCAATTCACCCTTCTCCCTTCTTGAGTGCCTTTAGGGTGTACATTATATATCTTAGAAAAGGAATTTAAAGTCAATAAATAATATTTGATTAAAGATTTATTCATTAAAAAATAAAGAAAAGAGATTATGGTTTTTAAGCATTTCTTAGAGTAAAGAAAAGAGATTGAAGAAGAATATTGTATGTTTATACATTTCCATAAAGCCCACATATTGGTTTATGACTAGTTTGAGATATTTTCTAAAGAAAAAGATATATATTATACTTTTAAAAGCTTTGACATTAATAAAAGGGTAAAGAAATGATAAACCTTAATAGAAGAAAGTATAGAACCAAAGAATCCACGCTTTTGTGAATTTATAGTCCTACATACACAATTCATTGTCATATCGTCACTACTCAAGGTTAAAGTTGAAAGTGAAAATATCATTCTTAAAGATATAGAGGAATTATGTGTCAGAATAATTATATTAATGCTTATTTGTACAGTGTTAGTTGACAAGGATAGAAAAAATATTAAAAATTTTCACAATAGTTATAAAGCTTATATCTTTAATTAAAGCGCCAATAACCATATAAGGTATCTAATAATAATGCAAACTAGTTCAAAAGAAAAGATAATGAGTTCCTTACAGCTATCAAAGAATAATTGAAGAAAATAAATGAGAATATAATATCAAATAGAACTAATTCAAACAAGAGGTCAAATAACAAGAAAAGAAAATAGTACTAAAAAAGCCTTAATATGTTAAAAAAAGAGAGTAATAGTGAAGGCAATATTGAATCCTAAAATCCCTTGGTTATAGTTAATAAGCTAAATTGGAAATTTTCATTAAAGTTGTAATATATGTATATAGCCCTTAATATAAGTGTAGACAATAAACCAAAGATCTTAGAACCTACACAATGTAGTGCTACCTTACAATATGAGTGGAATATAGATGGAATGTTATAGGATAGCATATTGGATGTCTTATAATAAATGACCATAGTCCTTAATGCCTATAGAAACTAATTAGGAACATCGACCATGCCATTGCAGATCTGTTTATAATTGGATTTTTGTAAAATTAAAGGAAGATGGGACTTTCACCTTATTAAAGAACAATAATTAGATTTTCTTATATCCTATGAAATTAATGAAGATGGTGATTTGATATTAGACAAAAATAATATTCTTATAGCCTATGAAATTAATGAAGATAATGATTTGATATTAGACAAAAATAATGAGGGCATCCAAGATGCATTTGAATATTAATATTAGTTATTTCATTACATCTCATAAGAGATCCATCACTTTTAAAAGATAAAAAATACTAAACTAAATTTTAGGTTAAAAAAGCTATTAGATTTTAAATTATACAAAGGATTTTTCCTCACAAAAATAATGTTTAAAGAAAGTTTTAATTAGTCTTTTTGGAAAGATAAGTTCCTGTCAGGATTTCCTCCTCTATTAAGCTAAATAAAGTATGAGATGATTAAAATAGAGAGAGAATTAGGATTACTTTGCTAATAATTTGATATTTCTACTAGCTCTAATAACTTTAAAGGTAAAGATAAAGTGTGTAAAAATTGTTGTAATAGTTATAAAAGAAATACGAATAGGAGACCATTAAGTTATAGGAAAGTCTTTAAAACCTTTAACGGAAATCAAAATCATAGAAAACAAAATTTCAAGTCTCCTCAATATAATAAGAAGATGACATTCTTCAAATGTAATTAAAAAGACATAATTTAAGATATTGCAAATTGAGTGACAAAATACAAAACTTAAATTTAGATGAAGATGTATTAGATAACATTCAAGCCTCATTGCTATCTAATAGTGAAATTTCTAGAGAAGGAAAATCCATATTACAGCTTTAGTATTAGAACAAAACAGTTCTATGAAGAAAGTTTATATGATAATGATAGTATTTATTCAAAGTAATAAATTGCATACTAGATCCCTAATTACAAAGAAATTATTTAAATAAATTATAGTAATCATTTAAAACACCTAGAGAACATGTTCCTACATCATCAACCTACAATTTGAAAAATATATTAGATAGAGCTACAAAAAATAAAGAACCGCAAGTTACACTAAGTATTCTATAATAAGATATTGTTTTGATAAAATAAGAGATAATGATAGTAAAACAAAAACAAAAAGAAGATAATGAAACAATAAAAAGCCTTTTACATCATTTCAATTCTAAAGAAAATAAGAAAGATATAGATAAAGAATAACAATTAGGAGAAAATCTTGAATTAAATAAAGAAAAATTACTAGAAGATTTTTTATTCATATTAAATAAGGTTATTTCACAAAAATATTTGGTCAAAATTACCTTAAAAATAAATGAAAATTTTGTAATAATACTATAGCCTTATTTCATATAGGAGCTTATTTGAACTATATAAATTAAGGGATAAGATAAATTATAAAATAAAAACCTACATTTGCGAAACAGAATTTACAATAAAAACTTATTTTGTTAAACTAAAGATATTGTTCACATAATTATATTTAGAATGTCTTTCACCAAGTTTATAACCCCTTATTTTACAGACCACTATGGTTTTTTCAACAAAAATCAATGGTAAGAAAATTTGTTTCCCTTTATAGAAGGGAAAAAGACAAAAAATGAATCTTATTAAAGGATGCTCTTTTTATGAAAATAAAGGAAAAAGTATTTGACTCATTTGATATACTTTGAAATTATTTTCAAAGGTTTTAAATTAAAAGTTTTCATATTAGATCTAAAGCAATTGAAGGGTAAATCCTATTTTGACTTGAAAAAGTATTTAAAATCTAGATCATGATTTGGTTAACCTAAAGCCTTATATTTTTCACTAGAAATAAAGCCTCCAAGATTAAAGAAAGAAAGCCTAAAAGCCTAAAGAAGTCCATTATTAGCCTAACCAATAAAATCATAAAGAGAAATACTTGAAGAAGAAAAGGATCTCCCATTTCCATTCAAACCAACCAAGGGAGGTGTCATTCTTAGTTTTGATGATAACAACACATAATTATTACTAATGATTTAAGTTTGCATTATAAAATTCAAAGATAGGTTTATTTCAAGATGATTTCATATGAAAAGCTTGAAGTTAAAGGAGGAACAAAAGATATGGAAGCTACAAGACCTTAGTCAGGGTATCTTGCATACAATAGTAAGTTTCACTTATTGTCCAATTGACCTAGGGGCTCAAATTTGATTATGCATTACATGTAGTTACTTTTAAGTGGCATAAAGCTTCATATCATAGCAAATCCACTATTTTGAAGTTATTAAATCATGTTGATTTGTTATATGGTCCCAAATTATGTCTTAAGACTTATTTGAAGTCCTATTCTATACTAGGATAATGTTAGAAATTGTTTGGAGTTGGATGCTTGCATTTTTTTTGGAGTAATATAGCAGTTTAATCAGAGTACAACGACGTCGTTTACTCTTAGGAGCCCGCTATTTAAGTCTCCTTCCAATGGCTCTTTGTTTCCTTATTTAGATTTAAATCGTGTTAAATCTTAAGATCACTAGGGTTAATTAAGTGAAGCTTAAGAACCATCTCTAACATATTTTTGAACCTCTCCACACTCTTAACACACGTTTTCAAGCTCTCTAATCACAATTGAAAGATCAATCTTCCTCATCTCTCCAAGATGTCTTTATTCTACATTGTCTTGGTTTATTATCATCCCTTTTCTCTTTAACCTATTTTTTTATATGCGAGATTGTTGTTTTCTATTATAAAAGTATTTAAGTTTTTGATTGATTATAGTTTCTATGTTTACGGTGATTATTTTGATAGATTAGAGCTTAAACTTTCAACTATATCAAAACTGTGTCTAGTTGTTCTAGTTTGTCTTTGATATTGTTTATGGATATCTTAACTTGTTTCCAAAATTCTAAAATCGTGGTTTTCTATTTAATTAAGGTTCCTAAAGGTTTATTTTTTGTTTGAATTTTTGGAATAATATTTCATAGGTTTTGAGTTTGTTCTTCTTAGATACACTAAAATTGTCTAGATTTTTCAGTTTCTACTTTGAACGTGGTTCTTGATTATTTAATATCATACTAAAATCATGAAATAATTATTTTATGTTCACTTAAGTATGCTATATTGTGTTTAATATTTTTTTCAAAATTTTGGAAGTTCTATTCAATTGTTTTAAAAAAAAATTCTAGATACACCTAAACTATTTTTATTTTTTTGTTCATGTGCTAACTTCATCTTTCGATTACCTAATCCATTTATGGTGTGCAAACTTGTTGTGACTAGTTTTTTTTTTTATAATCTCAAGATTATCCAAGTATGTTTAGTTTGATTTTTAAGCACTTATATCTTCTATTTAGGGTCCAAGTTTTAAGACTGCTTTAAATTATCTAGATTTAGTACACTTATTTTCATTCATATATTTGAGCATCTAAATTTGAATTGTTTATTTCCAAATCATTGTTTTCTATTTTTTTAAGTCTCAAGAGCATTATTTACTATTTAAATGAATTTTTAGAGGCTTATTTGATTGTTTGGAAGTATTTGTTTTCACATCCATTAAATCTGTCTAGGTTTGGTTTATGAAAATTTTTATATAGTAATTTATCCATTATTCACATTTTTAGTGCATCAAATCTGTCACATTAATTTTGTTTAAACCTTCGTTAGTACTATTGATCATTCATATCATTTTTTAAAGCATTGGAGCCCTTAGTTTGATTGTACTTTAAGTGAAACACATCCATAAGTGTTTTTAGTTACTTGAAAAGGGGTTATTTGCATTGTTGGGTTAGTTAAATGTGTCAAGGCTCCTCTTTGCCATATAAAGATTGGTCATAAGGTTTTTGTTCACCTTAAACAAGAATATTTTTCATTGTGTAGGCTCCTCTTTACTTTAAAAGATTTGGTTTGTAAAGGCTTCTCTTTACCTAGAAAAAGATTTGTCTTATAAGGGTTACTCTTTACCCTAAAAGAAAATTGTATTTGTTTTTAAGTTAATAGTAAAGAATAATATCTAACAAGTAGTTGGAGAGGAGACTTACCCTCTTTGTAGGGTAGGTGAACTTCTTTAAAATCTTGTGACTCTCTTTTCCCTTCTTTCTAATCTTATCACCTGTTATGTTATTTTATTGTCAAGTCGTCTGTTATCAATTTGGCATTCAATTTTGCATACCTCATTGAATTGAATTGGATTTGGTGTTCAATTTAAATTTGTTAAGAATCTTGTGTCTCTTTTTCCCTTCTCTCTATCCTTATCACTTGTTGTGTGCTT